>JAWQFJ010000508.1:14211-56711 GCA_034096865.1 Theodoxus fluviatilis
GGGTCTGTCTCAGAAACTGGTCCACAGCACAGTGACAGTTTTGGACCCCTCTTAAAATACTTCTACTACTGTATAATTTTATTATTTATTGCTCATTTTGTTTGAAATTGGTGAAAGAGATAATGGAAATAAAATGGAGTTTTAAAAAATGGCTTTTTAGTATTTTGTTTTTGCTTTTGTACGAAAATTGGGCCCAAAATGGCGCGCTGGTTTGTGACATGGCCATAGCCTGGTCTTGGAAAAGTACTGTGCATTGAAACTGTCGATCTTTGAAGGCAAAATACACATTACAAGGCGTCTTTTAAACAGTATCTACTTTGTTATTATTCGCAAAGTGCCCCAAAAGAAATCTTTTACCGAAATCTCGATCTGTTTTCATCTGCATCAGCTTCGTAACGCTTGGTGTCCAGACACAAACACGTCTTTTGGAATCGGCAACTTCGGCGGAGGAATACATTATACTGACACACATGGTGCCAACACACGCGCACATGTGCGTTGAACACGTGTGGAAACGCAGAACTTCATATGTTTATTATCACGAAAGAAATTTGAGTTTGAAGTTTCTGTAGCGGAATGGTGTCCAATTTTTCATGTTACGTGCCAATCGGCAATGTGTAAGTTCCTGCATTCCCGAAACGGCTAGGAACTACATTTTCAACACGAGAATGACCCAGTTCCTTGGGGAAGGATAGTAGTACACGTGGTTGTGCACTCGGAACGAAAGCTTGCTGAGTTCGGAGCGTTTTCTTCTTGGTGTCCAGGCTCGCCCCACGTGTTACGCGCCTGATCACATCTGGAGAGAACGTCGTAAAATGTAGGATTTTGACAAATTTTGAATAATCTGTTGCTATTTGCTATTTCCATGCGTTATATAGGGCCCTTCTCTTTTATTTACAGAAGTTTGGGAGTGCGAAAAAGCTATAATGTACGAGTAATTCGACTTTTCCGACAAACTACCGGAGCCCGACATTTTCTGGCTATGCATACCAGTCGAGAAAAGATTAATATTCCGTAGAATATTGTGAAGGAATTTCAGTGATTTGTTTGCACTAGTCATACAATTTAACTATTTTTACATTTAAAACAAGTTTGAAGTCAGAAATATGTTGTTATGTCGAGCCACGTGCGTGGAAAGGCTACACCATGTGCTTCGTAACATGGACACCACTTCCATAACCATAACTTGAGTCCATGTGACGCAGCTGATCCTGCAGAGGAAGAATATCGCTACTTGTCTTTTTTATCGAACGCAACAGTGGTTTTACGCGTTTGGCGTAGTTGCAATCAACCACCTATTTATTAATATGTCAGAAAATATTGGCAAAGTTGATGATACGTGACGGTGGCGCCGAAGCCCTTTGCTGACGATTAGCCTCGTCACGCGGACACGTTCATTCATCCACACACCCTTCCATTCATTCGTCCATCCACCCATCTATCCATCCATTCACACACCCATCCATCAATCCATTCATCCACACACCCTCCCATTCATCCATCCATCCATCCACCCATCTATCCATACTTCCACACATCCTTCCGTTCATCCATCAACACACCCTTCCATTCATTCGTCCATCCACCCATCTATCCATCCATCCACACCCCCTTCCATCCATTCATCCATCCATCCAGCTCTGGCACCTGGCCGGGGAGTAGCCTACTACATTTATGCAGTGTAGACTGTCTCACCAGACTTGTTTCCTAGGCTTCTAGTCAGGGAGTGAGTGGTCAACTTCTTAGACTGTATGCCTTTTCCTCTGCGTTCAAAGAAATGCCTAGTCATTTTTTTCTTTTGTTTTTCTTTCTTCAATTTTGCCACAACATGCTTGTTTGCTTTTTAAGGGATACTTGTGGATTCAAATAAAGTAATCACAATGGCATGTCAAGCAGTTTTAATGTTTTGTTTATGGAAGGTGGGTGAAAGTGTGAATGTGGTGTCTTTGTTACGCGGCAAATACAATTTTATACACTGGTAACATTTCCTTGCAATTGAACATAGGTTCATTCAGAAAGGTTTTCTACACTGCTATGTCTTTATTTCACATGATGATGCTGGTTAACATCAACTTCCTAAGAAGTGTGTCATTTGATGACACTTTTTCAACACAAAAAAATATCAAAATGCCATCCCGACTTTAAGTTCACATGTTGGAAGTCAAGTACCCTTCTGAATCCCAAATATTTTGTTTACATGCTGTTTCTGTATGGCCATAGGGTGTATTCTTAAAATACAATGGTCTTTAACTACCATTTTGTAGTACTATTGGTTTGAATTTTGTGTCCATGTTACGCGGCCAATTTTCCTATTGGCCGCTCATTTCCAGACCCCTGGAGCCTGTATTCTTGTCTAAGTTATCTTTTCACCTGCATAACTCATTGCATCCATTGTTAGGCTTTATGAAAAAGTGCATTGCAGACTATTTAAAGCAACTTTTTTTTTGCACCACCATGTCACACTTTTAGGCCCAGTTTCTGAGACAGACCCAAATGCATGTCTTGCACCTTTTCTCTTTATATTATCTGTCATATCATGCATGTGCTTCATGTTTACCTTTATCTGAGTGAAAAAAGCATGGTGAAAATTACTTTGTGATCATGTAAAAAAAAAATTTTTTTTTTTGCAATTTCATGTCATGTACCATATTTTCTGTATCTCATGAACAAATTGATTTAGGACTTTGCATTTTGTTTCAGCAGATAGCTAAATGAGTAAATTATCCATTAAGTCTGTTTTGAGCTTATTTGGGAGGTTTTCTTTCTAAAAACCATAATTTTGAACTGAAAATCAAGGTGAATGTGTCCGTTTTTGCACTATTTTCTAATTTTAAAAAAATCATTCCTAAATTTTGACTTGTAGTGTGTTGTATTTGATTGTATGAGCTTGTAGCAATGGATGTCAGCTTTAAGACAATGCTTATTTTGTGTCTCTGTGATTGTTACAAGTGGAGTTAATAAATTGTTTGTAAACGTACCCGACTTCTTCAATTTTTCTGAAAAAGGCTCAGGTTTTCAGGACCCTTTTGTGTATACCGTCATAGTGTCTAATGGGTTAATATTCTCAAAGATCCACTAAGGAATGCTCAAAATCGGAGAAAGAGTTGACACAGTAGTAACTACATTAGTGTCTTTATTTGACCCAAATATTTGAATTTTATTTCTATTTCATTAATTTCTAAAAATTTCACTTGGAAATTGTGAAATTCCCGCCCAAACAGAAAGTGACATGATGTAAGTACATGCAATGCGAATGCATGGAAACAGCATGGCGACATCCAAGCCAAATCTTTCAAGGAAGCGTTGTGGAAAACAGTGTGCCATAGCAGAATGCATGCTGAGAAGTGAAGATGGAGTGGTCATCCATAGATTTCCACGAGACTCATCACTTATTAGACAGTGGGCTTAATTCGTGAAGGTATGTCATGCAAGCTTAGTGCAGACCAAAAATTTGATGATCTGTAGCAAGCACTTTGGACCCTCACTGCTACCCAGTTTAGCAACGCCTGGCAGAGGAGATGGGACTGCCCAAGAAGCCTTGAACATTATTGCCAACAGCACTCCCATCAATACAGAAGCTATCAGCCATATTCTGCAAGTGTCCCAAAAGTTAATGTGCAGTAAAGTTTGTAATTACGCTGTTGTCAATACATCCAGACCTCAGCAACTGAACAAAAGCAATCGGCAATACTATGAGGTGTCCCCAAACATTACTGTGCAGTACAGTCTATAATTTAGAGGTCAGATTGACCTCGGGATAAACCCCTTGTGGGTTTGGGGTAAGAGTTGACCCACCGAGTCTCCCTACATGCTTCGTAAGAGGGGAATAACTAGGGACACCATGGCTTGATTTGCATTTACTCAATTCTAGTTATTTTCGTGCTTAAGGGCCTTTCATAGCCTACAAAGGCTGATGGTAAGGCCGTAAAACACTATCCATCCATCCTCCGGATAACTCTACACTGATTAGCTCAACCATTTTTTCCGTCCCTCTGCAATGTCAAACTAGCGGAGTGGACTGTATTATTGAGTCGCACAGTTTGATGTACATTCCATGAGGAAGAGGATGGTGGCTTAGTTATGCAAGATAAAGATAGGATTGATGAGTAAATGAATTTATGGGTGGGGTATTGTGTTATACAAGAATGCCAAATATAATTTTATCGCAAAATTCTATCTTCGACCCACAGTCTTACCATGTTGTAGAGTGTAGTCGATCTGATACACTCGAAGGAGTCATCTGCATAGCTGCAGTATTGTTCGTTCCGATAGAGACGAATGGAGGAATGTTATCCATATGATGCTTCAATGAAAGTGTCCGAATTGCTGTTTAAGTGGCTGCTTTCGCAAACCATTTGTACATTTCCAGCGTTATCACCATCTCACATAGGAAGGAAGTACCTCGATGATGTTGCAGCCTTGCGCATGTGCACACAAAATGCTTAATTGGTTTTGTTCGGCCAGGTGAAAAATAGTTTTACAATGCAATCAATATCTTGCTAACGAAAAGTGTTCTGACTATAAACAAACTTAACAGTTAGGTTTAACTTTTCATAATGTATCTGCTAATGATACAAGTTAGTGGATCTTTAAAGCTTTAAAGTACTGCTGAGGCATGTGTATCAAACGGTAATCAAGTGGTTTATTGATAGACCATTTGTAGGCTGTGCACTCAATCTCATTCAGACTCTGATCTTGTTTTCTTAACCATTCTGGTACATCTCCCAGGTGTTTTTCAATTTTTTCCACCCACACCCCACCCATTTCATTTTCCTAAGATACCATTGTGAGAGAGTTTACTTTTTAAGATTTTAAAGCAGCAATTAAAGAGAATAGAAGGGAAAAAAAGGTATAGAACGTTTTTAAGGTGCAGCTATTGTGTAGGGAAGAGCATTGGCCCAGAAATAAGAGAATTGCAGTTGTAACAGGAGCATTAATGAACTATCGGATGGTTTTATCATCTAAATTGTGCAGTTTGGCCAACTTGGAGCTTTGATTCATTCACATGTTCATTTTGCAGGCTTTGTTGTGTAGTTAGGAGTCACTTGTTTGTAGAGGAGGAAATGGCCAAGTCATACTGACCTAGTCCTATCTCATGAAAATATGACAATGGCACAAGGGATGTGTGTGTGTGTGTGTGTGTGTGTGTGTGTGTGTGTGTGTGTGTGTGTGTGTGTGTGTGTGTGTGTGTGTTTTGAAGCATTAGTTTATCTCTCCCATGATGTTTAACAGTGGAGATGGCATAAAAATGGCCAGGTATTATTTGAGATTAGTGTTTGGTAGTGTGTCTAATGCATTCTTGCATGGTGGGAAACTTCTTTTGCAGAGGAAAGGAAACTGTTTGTGGGAATGGTCTCAAAGAAGCTGAGTGAAAATGACATTCGGATGATGTTTTCAACCTTCGGCGCCATTGAGGACTGCACTGTCTTGCGAGACCAGAATGGCCAGAGCAGAGGTATGTGCTGAGAAACTTGTCTCTTGTCATCCAAACCAACCACTTTCCTCATGTATGAATTATGATTGATTGCTACTGGGACGTGTATATGTGTGAATTCTGATTTATTGCTATTTTAATGTATATAAGTCTGAATTATGATTGAATGCTACTGTGATTGTGAAGAATGGATACATTTTCTTTAATCATGAAGAAAAATTTGAGAGGGCAGGTTTTAAATATGAGTGAAAATGGGATCCTGACAGTGAGATGCATGTTTGTGTTGTTGCATTGAGACTAGTTATTGTTGCTTGTCTTCCTATGCTGTCATGGATCTGTGTTCCTCTGACCCTGTTACTGTGCATTTTTTCAGGCTGCGCGTTTGTCACATTTGTGAACAGGCAGAGTGCCCAGGGTGCTATCAAGTCCATGCACCACTCTTCCACTATGGAGGTAGGCTGTTGATGTGTTTCTCTCTTGCTAGGAAATAATTCTTCCTTTGTGAATGCAGTGTGGATTAAGGAAGCTTCTGTAAATTTTTTTTTCTTTTTCAAATCTTCAGTTACTTAGGTTGGAGTGGCATTTTTACTTGCATGCAGCACTTCATAAATGTGACCATTTCAAATGTGCTGGCCGAAGAAATACAGCTCCTTCACCACTGGCATTCTTTTGCCATAGCCTGTGATTGGGGAGAAAGCTGCAATGTACAGGGTTTCTGTGCTGCGGTCATTAAAAAACATGGAAAAGTTTGGATATTTGCCAAATATTTTTGAAGGACCTTGAAAAGTTATTACATTTTTGACTGAAACTGCAAAGTCATGGAAAACGTGTTTTTTTTCTTGCTTATTGGCATGATATTTTTTTCTCCCTGTCTTTTACACATTCAGATTATCCATATTTCAATTTCAGCCCATAGCATTGCATTAAAACTTTATGCGAGAAAATAATGTTAAATTTTTCCAAAAGTCATGGGAAAGTTGTGAAATTTGTTTCTTTGATGTCTGCAGGAACGTGGTATGTATCTCAAGGTCACACCCGCTGCTTGAGATAGCTTAAGTCTCTGGCAACGTAGGTTTTTCAAGCATTTTCAAAAATCTAACAAAAATAGAAAGCCATGAAATAATGACAAAAGCTATATATCAAATAAAATATATTTATTCACTTAATTCAAACAAATCATGATCAAAATGTTTCAATGTGCATGATTTGAGTTATATCTACTGAAATAATGCATGTAATCAGGAAAAAAACACAAAAAAAGTTCAAAAATCATCAGTCAAGTTGCAAGAATTGAAAAATGCTGGAATGGTGCCTTCAAAAAAAATAAATCTGAAATGCAAAAACAATGCCAATATATTTACCTATATTCTGATAGCATTTGCAATATAAAAAAGGCACCTAGAAAAGAAAAATCACTATATACATTGATAGATTTTCACGGAAAAGTAGTTGTCAGCCATTTTCGCAAAACGTAGGGGGTACACATAAAAAATTCACTGATTCAAACCCCCGCCTCAAAAAATCATAAAGAAAGGTACCTCACTGTGGAAATATGGTTCCTGCAATATTCTAAACTGGAGTTGCCTCCCTTAGACCATTCATGAGAATACTGGAATGTTTTGTTGACCCAACGCCCCATATGGGGCGTTACGTTGCCAGAGAGTTAAGGGAGGAGGCTAATCTGCATGCTAGATAGATTTTTGGCAGTGATGGGGATCTCTGGTTATGTTTCAAAGTACTGCATTACTAGCCAGTAGCTAATGTAAGATCTTCTCAGTGAAGTGAAGGAATAGCAAGTATGGGAAGCAGATAGCGACACATTTTTGACTCACACGCAAAGCAAAAGTGAGTATGTTGTCTGTCCGGGCGGGCGTCCAGGTGTCCTGTCGCCCGTAAAAAACTTTAACATTTGACTTTTCTCGGACACTATTGAATCTATTAACACCAAATGGGGCATGATGGTGTATGATGACAAGGCCTCAGAAAACATACCAATAAATTTTGGCCCTGAAAAGGGCCGTTTGTTTCTTCGTCTCGTTCTTTCTTCAGGGCCAAAATTTATTTGTTCAAGAAAGAATACAATTTTAGTCGGAAGCTTTTGTCACGACGTATTTTTGGTACTGTTGTCAGTCCGACCCCGGCCACCCTCCCTTTGTGAGTCAGAAAACATACACAGTGACTCGACCTTGCTTCAAAGTCAAGGTCGCAGGGGCCATAAATGTTGTCTAATAAACAGCCATTTTTCACATTTTCCCAATTTTCTCTGAAGTGTTTGACATTGGATACCTGACCTATATTTGGTATATAGGGCAAAGTAAGCTCTATCTTTTGATACCAGTTTGGTTGACCTTGCTTCAAGGTCAAGGTCACATGAGCTCTTCAAAGTTGGATTGTATAACATATTTTGAAGTGACCTTGACCCTGAACTATGAAAGATAACTGTTTCAAACTTCATAATTGTGTGGTGCACATGTCATACTTTCATCATGAGCCACAGTTGGTCACATATCATCAAGGTCAAGGTCACTTCGACCTGTATGAAATGTGACGAAATTGGTCAGTAAACAAGGCCATGTAAAGGCGCCGCAGGCGCCTGCATGGAAACAAATCCATGAAAACAAATCTAGATGGTAGTGCAGCAGGCTCCAATCTTGTAGGCTCCAAACTTGGTGATGGCAGCTGTCTGCAGGGACTCCAAACTGCTTGGCATTGTGATTTTCCACAAGTTTGCATTTGCAGTACAGATGGAGAACTGGGCTGTGGTTTTGTTCTCCACTATTCGCTGAAGCAGAGTCAGCAGTGTTGTCTGGTGGTCTGCTGATTCTTGATTTGATGACCCACACATCCTCCTCAGTGTGGCGGCCTTCTCGCTCCCTATTGAGCAACTGAGCAAACTGGCAGTCCTCTTTCTGCCGCATGATCTCTGTCAGCTCAAACATGCCCGCTCTGTCGCTGAGTTGAGTTGAGTTGCGCAACCTCTGTACATAGTTCACAACACAACCTCTGTACATAGTTCACAACACAACCTCTGTACAGTTCACAACACAACCTCTCAGCATGTGAGTCGTGTGGGCTTTGCCCTTCTTGTTAGTCATGACCGAAAGCAGTCGTTGGATTTGAGAGCCTAAATGTTGGTCCTTGCATTTCAGGGCTGCTCATCTCCACTGGTGGTGAAGTTTGCCGACACACAGAAGGAGAAGGAGGCCAAGAAAATGCAGCAGATGACAGCCAACCTGTGGAACATGTCTCTGGGTCCCCTGGGTGCCCTTGCTCCACAGTACCTGGCTGTAAGTCCCCTTATTATTGGACATGGCCCATTTCTGCTCTTCTTCTGCCATCTTGCCTTCCTGTCTGCCTTCCAAACACTGTTACAGTCTCATTACTGCCACACATCCAATGCCATGCTCCTAGGGGCATACCATTTTTCTTTTCGTCCCAGTCAGGAGCCTGCATTTTCACAACCCTAATATATCTTTGATTTGGCCATTTACTCCTTGACTCATGAGGTTGTATTCTTTATGTCCATGTAGGAACTTGAAACATTGACACTACTTTTCTTCCAGCCCTTTTCATCCTTCCATATCTCTTTTGATTTCTGCTTTGCTGATTCACAGCTGTTTATCTAATTGTAGAACCCACTTCTGATCAAGATGATTGATTTATCTCCTGTTACATTCCACAAGATGCCCTATATTATGTCCACTTTGTCTTGTCTTACTACACATCTGTTTTACTTGTATCTGCCTGTATTCTATGCAAGAGAAGTGAATGAAGAAGGCATCTCTAATTGGAATAAAATATTTCTGGATTATTTCATGCATGGCTTTTGGAGATATGAAGAAGATAATGGAAACAATGTGATGTGCAGCTTTGTGCCTTTAGAGTTTGTTACACTTCAAAGCAGAGACTTAATGTAGTAGTACCCAGTAAATAAAAGTCATTTTTGTGACAAGTGGCCAAAAGATATTTTCATGTCACTTTGTGGTAATTTCTATGTATTATATGATAAGTTTTTTATACGGAAAAATTAGGAGGAAGACACCAATTGTCAGCGGTCATATTGAGAAATGAGAACTCAAATGCAAATATCTCCGTTTCCAGGTTTTCACTGTTATGTGTTAGATTTCAGACATCATGTCTTTATGCTTTGCAGTTTGACTTCCTTGAAACTTGACATATTTGGTTCTAATGGACTGCATCATGAAATGACCTAAAATCAAAACTGTAACTTCCTGTATAAGTTACAGGATCTGGAATATGTAATTAGGGACTTAATTCTTATTACTTCAGATGTGAAATTGTGTTAAAATGAACTGTTCAGAGTTTTTGTTTAGTTTTTTGGGGTCAGGCATATACTGTACCATTTTGCAAAATTATAATTTTGTATCATTAGCTCTTTTTCTGTTGTCATGTTTCAAAAACTGGCAAAGATTTGATGGATCGGCATTGGCAGCCATTTTGGAACCTAATTAGTATAATTCATGCAAACACATCACAGGTAGACATAACTTTAAAAGTACAAACCGTTGAGTGAGAAAATTAGACCCAAAATATTCAACTGACAAAAAATGATTACTAGGTACTACTGAGCCTGTTGATGAATGTTGTAGAATACAAGGAATGCCAGTCTTCTCTATTGATTTCTGCGAAATGGTACACCTGAATTGAGAGTACAGTGAGAAATGGTCTCCCTGAATCCATTGCCTGCTCTGTTGATTATTGAGAAATGATCTCCCTGAAATGAAAGCATAATGGTTGATATATGGCCTGACCTTTGAGGAAGCAGTGGACAACTGGTGTTCTTACTGACTTACAGCAGCTGCTCCAGCAGGCAGCATCCACTGGGAACATGGGAGCCTTCAACAACCTGCAGAACATGGGAGGACAGAACATGGGAGGACAGAACATGGGGGGACAAAACATGGGCAACATGGGAAACATGGGTGAGTTGACCGTCAGCAGTCTGCAGCCCTTTCTACTTTCTTTCATTTGCTGTCTTGAAGACGAGAGTGCTAAGTATTATTTCTCTCCTTGCCCCCCCACCCCCCTTAAAAAAAAATTAAATTCCTCTTTCAAATATTTGTGTAATAAGGAATCTTTCAAAACTTCCTTGTCCCACTCCTAAGTGTTCTGTGATGTTGTTGGAGTGAAGAGAATGTTAATGTAATGTTAATGTATTTTGTCTTTTGGAGTGGATGATGGTGTTTGTCATTGGTTGATGTTTAACATGTGAAGTTATGTGATGTGATGAATGTTCTGAGTTCAGCAGGCAGTGAAAAGTAGTGTTCCTGGATGTGTAGCATTCGGAGAACTGTTGAACACTGGTTGGGCTTCAAGTTGAATGGGGCCATTTGGAGCAAGACTGTTATTGTATCTCTATCTTGCTGTAATTCACGTGTTGTGATGTCCCTAGTTATTTTCCTTTGTTCCTAGGCATTGCATTCCATTGTGTTGTTCTCAAGGCTGCAGAATCCTGGTCACAGTGTTCCGTTTTAGTTGGCATGGGGAAGTGACAGAGTTATCTCCCCTGAACGTAATCCATTGCCTGCAGAGAACATGATTTACATGGTAGTTGTTTTTTCGAGTAGGTCCCCAGTAAACAATGGTTTTTCATGATAGTGGTTTCTGCTAGGTCTTCAAGGAATCATGCCTTTGACTAAGTGATGAATAGTGCCAATTTGAAGAATTCTGTTTGAGAGATAAGGATTTTCTCCTGAGTGGTTATGTCGTGAGGATGGTTGTTGTCTCAGATCAGATGAAGCTGTCGTCTTGCTCCCCAGCCCTGCCTCCTCAAGGGATTGATTGACGCTGCCAATCAGTTTCAAGACTTATTTAGAAATGGTGGATATGGCCCATCGAGGTAGTGCTGTGCCTTTCTTGACAATACGGGTGGATCTTGCCAGTTATGATCAGGGATGTTTTTCTCCGAAAGTGAGGAATGTAACGGCTGTAATACCCTTGAATCAGTGTTGTGCCATCTCCAAATATGACCGACCAAGGGTTATTACCAATAGAAGTGGCTAGCAATAGTGACAGTGATAATTTTCTTCTGTAAACATGATGCTTGGTTGTTGCACTGATGAGTGATGATGGATGAAGTGGCTGAGAATACTGGCCACAGAGGAGATGTGGGGTGTAGTTTTTGACTCGGAAGTGAACGTTCTCCCTCCACAAGGCAGTGGCTGTAACTCTCAGAAGTGACAATGATTACTAGCCGCTGAATTGATAAGGTCAGTATTCTGCTTGAGAAATAGTGGATGCCAACATTTGATGTAAAAAGAGATATGGAGATGTCACTGTTTGCTCATTAGTGATACAGGATCATATCCTAGGAGTGAGGGGGAGATTTCCTCCGGAGTGACGTTGGATGTTGCCTTTCTCTTTGCAAGGTGGCTTGGGTTTGCAGCAGCTGATGGCTGCTGCAGCAGCCTCCTCTAATAATCCAGGTAACACCTTCCTTGCTCTCACTTGCTCTCTCTCTCTCTGCAGTTTAACTGTCTAGATGTGTACTGTTGCGTTCATACTCATCTTCCCAGTATTTGTGTTCTGTTGTCTTTTTCTTCAGTATATGTTGTTGCTGTTTGTTGTTTGTGTTCTTGTTGTTTGAGTGGTGAAAGTTACTTATGTGACATGGGGTTTTAAACATCATAATAACATGTTTACATTTTGTAACTTGTTTTTTATATATTGACAATACTGCACAGTAACTAAGGATTTTTTTTCTTTCCCTGATGTAATGAGTTTGGTGAAAACATTTTTGAAAACTGACATTTGACCGTGTCCAAACATAAACTAGTTGTTTGGTCAGATTATGTAATTTAATGCACTATAGCTCTCTCATTAGTTATGGTTATAGCTCTATTTTCAGTTGAAAAAACATTCCATATCAGAAGATTCTTGCTGGAACTGAGCATATTTTACTTAACATACTTTGGTGTGGCATATTCATCCACTAATGGCTTTAATTGTTGTCTTGTTGTTATGGGCAAAGCAAGGAATAACCAACATTTTAACTCACTCGCAACGTAGGTTTTTCAAGCATTTTCAAAAATCTAACAAAAATAGAAAGCCATGAAATAATGACAAAAGCTATATATCAAATAAAAGATATTTATTCACTTAATTCAAACAAATCATGATCAAAATGTTTCAATGTGCATGATTTGAGTTATATCTACAGAAATAATGCATGTAATCAGCAAAAACAAAAAACAAAAAAAAAGTTCAAAAATCGTCAGTCAAGTTGCAAGAATTGAAAAATGCTGGAATGGTGCCTTCAAAAAAAAAATCTGAAATGCAAAAACAATGCCAATATATTTACCTATATTCTGATAGCATTTGCAATATAAAAAAGGCACCTAGAAAAGAAAAATCACTATATAAATTGATAGGTTTTCACGGAAAAGTAGTTGTCGGCCATTTTTGCAAAACATAGGGTGTTCACATAAAAAATTCACTGATTCAAACTCCCCTCAAAAGAAATTATAAAGAAAGGTAACTCACTGTGGAAATATGGTTACTACATAATTTCAAACTGGAGTTGCCTCCCTTAGACCTTTGGTGACAATACAGGAATTTTTTGTTCCTAACGCCCCATATGGGGCGTTACGTTGCAAGAGAGTTAATAAGTTTTCATGTGAAATGAAATTTCATTAAGAATTCTATGAATGAGAATGCATAAGACTTGAGTTGTGTGGGAAGGTCAGGTATGTCAAATGAGGTCAATATATGGGTTGTTATGACCTGTCCACACTAAACTGGCATCTTTCATTGTAGAAATGTAGTAATTTTCTGTTCGCACTCACAGAAATGAAGCCGTTATGTTTGCTTGCAAGTATTATGGATAAATTATTTTGTGCGACTCTTGTTAGTGATGCATATAGTATTTAAGTGTTTGTGCCTGAGGAAAGCGTTTCTTGGCTACTAAAATTCGTCTCGCACCATACTGGACAAAGAATGGAGTCGAATTGTTCTGCTCTTATGATAATGCTGTGATAGTGTGGCACTTGTTTATTTGTTTGTCATGCCTGTGTTTATGCCTGCTGTTGAATGTTATAATCACTTAATTATTCCATGTTGTAATGCACTGTTCATCATTTATGTATAGACACACACACTTGTATATGTTGGTTTGTGAATGTGGATTGTTTGTGGTCATGTTGGTCAGCTCAGTATTGTCAGTTCATGTTGAAAGTTTTTGTTTAGAGAAAAGTGGGTCCATTGTGTTCTTACAGATGCACACTCCAAAAACTATCCTGAAACTCATTCCCACGTGCTGATTCTGCAAATCTGAAGACAATTTCCGGAGTCTTTGATTTTGTAATACTAGCCTGTACTGAGAAAAGTAACAGTTTCAACTAAGACAAAGAAGATAGCAAGTGACCACAAGCAATTTCTTATGTTTTCAGTTTGAAGCCTTCTGTTCACTTTGATGTACTAGCCTCTGATTTTTCTGTTGTGTTGACTGCATTGTTTTGTTTCCATGTAATGTTGCCACACAGGCCTTCTAGCGGCCCTGGCTAGTGCCACCCTAAACAGCAACCAATCCTCACTAGGTGCTAGCAACGGCTCCATGAACAGCGGGGCTGGCGCCAATCCCTCGGGGGCCTCAGGTAGTAAGACGACCTCCACACCTCTGCCAGCAGCACCCACAGCCCACGCCTAGCTCTGTGGCATCTTCTCCTTTTTTGTGGCATGCATGTTTGCCACAGCTGCCTACTCCCATTTGTGACATACTTTTTGTCATTCCCTTTGGCCTCCAGTCTGTCCCTAGTCACTGCTGTTTGATGGCCAGCGGTCCGTCTTCAAGCCTGGCTTCTAGCCCCCTGTGGGGTAGCAGTGACCTTGCAGCAGTGGCACCGGGTCTTGCATCTGACCTAACACATGGGGCACACACACCTCTCTACTGATTAATGCCTGGTAGCATTTGCTTCCGTTTCCACTCCACTCTCCCTCCTCCGCTGAAGTAGAGAATAAATGAGCATAAATTTAATAACCACCTTGTCTGAATTGCAGGTAAGTTATTATTAACCAATGGGAAGTAATCTTGGGGGAAAACTTGAACAAAAAAGCAGTTTTTAGATGGAAATTGCTTTTAACACATAGATGAGAGACAAGTTGAATTTTTTTAATACTATACTTTTTATAGATACATATAGGAGGCTAATCTGTAGATGACGGGTGTATTTAATGGGGGAAAAGGTAAAGGGTCAAGTTGATTAAACTGGTCGTGTATTTGTGGCTGCTTGTCTTGGGGTTGGATGGGGTGGAATCTTTTTTGAGGCTGCAGCATTACAGTTTAAACATTGTAAACAACTGATACTTGCTGGGAAGATGCTGTTGGCATTTTATGCAGCTGTGTATTTGCTGTGCTACGTGTTGGCTCCACCCACCAGTGTGCTTGTAGAGAGGTAGAGGATTGAGTCTGCTTTTTTGGAGTTTGAATGATGAGGGGAAATGCTGTGGCTGGCATGGGAAGTCTTGGCCAACTCTTTCCTGCTGCTGGCTGCTTCATCACGAGTGGTAATTGATCTTAGTCCCAGTTGCCTGAGAGCCTTGCCACTAAGAGAAGGAATATTGAGCTGCAGTGTCAACTTGACTTGACAATTTAGTTTCTGTGGAGAGAAATGTAGAGGAAGAGACTGTGGGTGACATAAAGTTAGAATCGTCTCTAGCAGGAAGCTTGTTGTAGTGGACAAGTGGCTACATTCTCGTACCATTCCTCTAAAAATGATGAACCTCTTTGTTGTTTGTCGAGTAACATGTACGAAGTACTTGTACATTCTGCAATGTCTGTGGATGTATTGTAACAAATGTTTGTGGCTTATTGTTTGTGTTGATCGTAGTTTCATCCCACCCCCACCCCCCACCCCCGCAATAAAAAAGTGTAATATCTGTGTAATATCTGTGTAATGTAATGCTGCCTGAAATTTTGTGTTTGTGTTGTCTTGATTGTGCTGTCTGTGCTTGATAATTGCATCAAGGTTTTTTTTTGGGGGGGGGATGCCAAATTGAGGGTAACGTAGTTGGCATAAATCATTCCTTGTTTAATATATGATTACAGAAGTGGTTTTATTTTTTTCAGTTTTCTGTTATATCGGTGCTACTTGCAGCTCAGTGCATTTCGAGTATTTGCAACTTGAAAGTGGCATCATTGCCAACCTTTTGAAAGACTGAAGCCATAATGTATTTTTAGTATCCTGATTTAGGAGACTGCCTTAAACTGTTTCTTAACAGGAAATGTTTACAGTATTTAGTCTCGGCCGGCCATGATGTCTCCATCAGTGCCAGATGTATATGTGTTAGCTTGTCTCTATTCTGTTCAATGTTTGATCCAGGCTTTGCCACGGCCTTGAAAATTCTAAGACACAACTCGTGTTATACCAGTAAAGTGTTTACTGCTCTGTTTTGGCAATTGCAGGCAGCTTGTATTGTCTTTTTTTGGCTGATGTAATCAGAAATTAGATACTCTTCCAAGAGCTTAAAAACTTAGGGTCAGGGGGGGTTGTTCTTTTTTGTAATGCTCCAAAATGACATTTTCTGAAGGGATAGGAGTAGCATCAATGTTGGTGGGTTTTTTTTGTTTTTGTTTTTTTTGGGGTGTGTGTGTTGGGAAATCTCCCTCCATCTGCTGCTTATGGTTAAAGGCTGTTGAAAGATAATGAACACTTTGCTCTTGTAGTGTACTCTCATTTATTTTGTGCATTGGTGTGCAGTGTCTTGAGGTGGCTAGTTAGCAATAGCAAGGTGTTATGGTCTCCAGCAGTTAAGTCATCTTGCAAAGCTGGCAACACTAAGTATGGAGCTTTCATGGCTTGCTGAATGATTTGTGCATACTCTGCATTGTGGGGACAGTAGCAACAGTAGGGACCTAAAACAGTCCAGCAATCAAACCTCCATCAGTGCATGGCATGCCCACTTCTGTCCTCTCTTCAACTGCATGGTGCCAACCACTGTATGACATGAACCTTTGACAGTAACTGCCCTTCCAAGAACAGTGCTGATAAGCGCTGCTGAAGAAAAAGCAGTGTGTAGGTCACTAATGCATTAATATGCTATGCACAGGTGTAAGTGGAATGTCAATCTATGGTCATGTTTTAGTTTCCGCAAGTTGTAGGATAAAGACATCCCCCCCCTCCATCTCACATCTTGAAGAGAACCCTTTTGGTGGGGAGATCCTGTATGTAGGATTGGATGAATGTTATGGAGCCATTTGTTGTCCTGGGCATTGGAAAGATGGTGCTAACCTACGTTTTTGACTCACATGCGAAGCAAAAGTGAGTCTATGTACTCACCCGTGTTGTCCGTCTGGGCGTCCGTAAAAAAAACTTTAACGTTGGATTTTTCTCTGAGACTATTAAGTCTATCAATACCCAATTTGGCATGATGGTGTATGATGACAATGCGTCAAAAAACATACATAGTGACTTGACCTTGCTTCAAGGTCAAGGTCACAGGGACCGTTAATGTTGTCTAAAAAACAGCCATTTTTCACATTTTCCCAATTTTTTCTGAAGTTTTTGAGATTAGATATCTGACCTATATATGGTATATAGGGCAAAGTAATCCCTATCTTTTGATACCAGTTTGATTGACCTTGCATCAAGGTCACAGGAGCTCTTTAAAGTTGGATTGTATACATATTTTGAAGTGACCTTGACCCTGAACTATGGAAGATAACTCTTCCAAACTTCATAACATTGTAGTACACATGTTGTACTTTCATACTAGGTCACCCGTGTCGTCTGTAAAAAACTTTAACGTTGGATTATTCTCTGAGACTATTAAGTCTATCAACACCCAATTTGGCATGATGGTGTATGATGACAATGCATCCAAAAACATATATAGTGACTTGACCTTGCTTCAAGGTCAAGGTCGCAGGGGCCGTAAATGTTGTCTAAAAACCAGCCATTTTTCACATCCTCTCAGCATGTGAGTCGTGTGGGCTTTGCCCTTGTTGAAACCTTTAGAGGGAAAAAGTGCACTCAAGGATATTTCAAGAGGCGTCATTGTTGGTTTTGTTGAAGGGGAGGGGAACAAAAGTGGGTAGTCCAATATATGCAGACACAGTGTTATGTGTCTGACACTTTGACATAGACGTAACCTTTGCTTGCATGTCTTGTGTTGGTGCTCTCATTTCCGGTTTAATTTTTTTGAAATTCCAAAATGTTCCAGGTGGTAAGCATGCTCACATGGGAGGCAGTGAGAGTGCGCAGAGGAAATTCTCTATGATGGGATTCGGTGGTGCGAGGCGCGACTCGGCTGCCAAGAGTCTAGCGGGGAATAATTGGGGTAAAGGTCTTCTCTTTCCAGCAGCTCTCTCTTTACTGAGGCATGGCTGCTTCTTGGGTGTTGTCCCTGCAGTGACTGTGTGTGATGACTGTCTACTAGGATGGGCAAAGCCTGCAGGGCTGGCTGCCCTCTTCCCAGAACCTTGCCCTGACTTTGCAGTGGGCATAACATAGCCACCGGCAGTGTTACTTCAGATGACAGTAGGCCTACCACAAAGTTTCAGTTGGTAACCCTGAGATAGCTGTAGCATACACTGAAATCAAAGTGGGCTTAACCAGAATTTGCCCTGGGCCCGTATCCAGAACGGCGGTTTATCTTTTTAACACTCGATTTATCCCCTAACCCTGGGTTATCTTGATTGGTTAGATAAGGTACGCTCGTCAGAGGATCCTAGGTTGTGCTTTGCTATATATACTGGTTTCCAGCCAAGGGAGAGCGGAACAGACAGTTGGAATCGTCTGAGTTTAGAGATAAATCGGGGTTAAAATAACTCGCCGTTCTGGATATGGGCCCAGGAGTGTATATTCATTGCAATGGATGCACCGTCAATTTGTGGATGGTGGCATTTTGAACATGCAGTGAGCAAATTTTTATAGTTTCCAAGGCATTTCCATGTAAAATGAGAGACATGAGATGGAAAAACTGCATGAACTCTGGAAACCACCATGATCTTAACTAATGATACAGCTCTTAAAAAGTGGGGAGGGGGGTGGTGGGGCATCGAAACTAATGATACAGCCAATAAAAAGCTGGAAACAGGAGGGACATCAGAGCATCAGTAAAGTGACTGCATAGGTCATCTCTTGCAACTGAAATAGAATGCAGACTGGCAGGATGGTCTGTACTGTAATTGAGGCAGCGGAAGCCCATCTCTGGGAATGGTGACTTGCATTCACAAAGTGAAACTGCTGGTTCATAAGGTGCCCGTATCTGCTTTGCTTCCGTGGAACTGTTAGTCTGCTGTTGAATTGTTTTGCAGACAGTTTTCTTTTAGTTCTGCTTGTGTTTGTTCTTGTTTAGTGCGACTGATGCTTCATCAGTGTTTATTGTTCAAGTCCATTTTTGATCGTATGTAATTTGTCTTTTTCCAGGACACTAGTATGAATTAGCACAAAAAAAGAAGATAAACTACATCAACCAAACTGTGCACCAGTATGTTATACTTTCTCACAAAGAAAGTAAAAATATAATGTTTGACATTTTAGATATGTAGATGATGGCCAAGGATGGTGAAATTGAGTGAAGCAAGTAGAAAGAAAAGAATTTCACACCATGGACATTTTAATTCCTTTCAACCCAACCACTGCAAGGTGTAAGACCATACACAGCATCAGGGTAGGTCCTCCGAGTTAATTGGTATGGCAAGTGCATGTCAGGAAGGTTGTAGTCATTTTCCCCTTGACCCGATAGACAGACTGGTAGATTTGCATCTGGCAGCTTGATGCACCAGCTCACCGCTTCTTTGCCACTCTGCAGATCACATTGAAGGCTCTGTTTTTGTAGTACACATTTCCCTTCTTGTTGCAGGGGATCAGCAAAACAATGTCCAAATGCAGAATTTGCAGGGCATCGCTGCCCTAGCTAGTCTGGCAAACAACCCAGGTAAACTTGCCTCGTTGGTTCCCTGCATGCCAACCTGTAGTAACCCAGTAACCCCAGATTGCTTTTGCTATCCTGTATCCATGCTCAGAATGGCTGAGACAGACAAACCTAGGCTGGACTCTGTGGAGAGCAAGGCATGTGTATGAATGTGAAGAAATGGTCGTTTTGGGATACCTCTGGAATTTGAAAGGCTACCTTTTAGAGAAATACATTTCCAGATATGCAGTTTCTGTTTCATAATAAAGCTTGGGATGGTTTTTAAGTTAGAGACAGTTTGATCTTCTGCTCTGAACAAGGCCATATGAGCCAAATACACATTATAGCTTGTAGATGCAGGGAAGTGAAGGGGATTTTCCTGTGCAGTGGGATACATGTGTCAGTGTGTTGGAAGGACAGAATGAGAATTTTACCGATATGTCCAATGGGGGGTGGGTGGGTGGGTGGGCTATGATAGAAAAAGGCTAAGAAGATGGCATTATATTACATAGCCATCTCTAGTAAGTGATTTGTTGAGTGCTTTGTCAAGTGCCAATGGAAAATGCTGTAGCTGTCCTTTTTCAGTTTTACACAATTGATGCGTGGATGCTTATATCTGAAAAAGGTGGAAAAGCTTAGAACTCGCCTTATGTGTACACGGAGTATTTATTCTCCATGTACTTAACTGCTGTGGGTAAAAGGTGAACATTTGCTTCACCTGCAGGACTTGAGCTGTGTAACCCAGGGTTACCTCATATGGAGTGCAAGATAGTGTGTAGGGAGATGTTTGTTGGGGGAATTATGTGTGCCAGTGAGAGTCAGTTTGTGTGTGTGTGTGTTGCTCATTGTGCACTTGTGTGTCATTTGTGGTTATACAAGTGTTCTTCTATCGATTGTGTATTGGTTTCTATGAAAGACAGTAAATTCTACCATGGCCAAGGGGGCTAGAAATATTAGTTTTGCTTTTTTTTAAGAGCATGTACCTTTGGTTGGTGTTTTTTGTGTTTTGTTTCAGTTTGTTTGGGCTTTTCATGCGGTTTTTCTTCTGTTGATATCAGTGTTAAGTTTTTGAAGAGATTTTTCTGTGACTATTGTGACTAATGTCATATACCCTAATGCTTTTCCTGACTTTATAGCTTTTGTTTTTGTGACTTCTTTTTTTAATACTGCTTGAGTTTTGGTTTTTTTACAAATGCTGTTTCAGATATCTTTTCATTTGGTAGTTGTTCTTTGTGTTTTTTAAAATAGTTTTCTTAGTTTTGACTTATCAAACTGTTTGCAACTTTTACTGCCCCCACACGTTTGTTTTGCCCAGCAAACTAAGGAAGTTGGTGCATTAGTGTAGCTGGCACTGCAGACTGAGTGCTGTTTGAAGCCAGTAGATCTAGTCTGACTGGAGAGTTCTTAGTTTAGTTGGCATCACCACATCGCTTGCAAGTCTCCAAGGAAAGTAGTTCACCCCTAGGCTTATGTTGACAACAAATGGCTCCATCTAGATGGTATGTTTGCATCACAACTAGCTAGATTGTGTGTTTATGAGGCCTTGCATATCTTACAGATTGTCTCCCTTGTTTATATTGTGACTTGCTTGACTCAACTAATTTTTACAGTTATATGTAATTCACTTTTCAGTTGGATGATTTTAATGACTGCTGTTGTTTAATCCTATGGTTTGATTTGTTCTTGTTAATGTCTTGTATTCTTGTTTTGTTATGTTTTCGGGGCAAAAGTGAGTTTTGACTGAGAGATGGTTTCTTTCTCCTGCAGCCACCTTGAATGCCTTGGGTGTCCAGAATGTTAGTGCTTTGAACCAGCTGGTGCAGGCAGCCGCCTCCAACTCTCAGGGCAACCAGCAGGGTAGGCCTGACGATTCCTTCGTCTCGTTTTGCTGGATTGAATTCAGTTTTGCTGTGGTTGCCTGAGGTCTTGCTGTTCTTTCCTGTATAGTTGTCCTCTGCAGCGTGGCTGACCACCCATTCATTGATGCAACCAGTGGATAATTGGAGTTTTGCCCTGTAGTTTAAAAGTCTAGACTTTCTTCCCCCTGTGGGTTCGGGGTAAGAATTGACCCACCGCGTCTCCCTACGACATTCATTAGAGGCGAATAACTAGGGACACCGTGACTTGATTATCGTTTACTTTAAACTTTTCTAGTGATTTTCGTGCTTAATGGCCTTACATAGCCTACAAAGGCTGATAGGCTTTAAAACACCAGCCAATTCCCCTGTGGTCCCTCTGTGGGTTCGGGGCCTTTTATAGGCCCTTAAACTCCATCATCCAGACTTTCTCCTAACCTTTTCATGGATACTCTGCAGCTTCAAGGAGAATAGATAATCGGCATAGGGAGCAATTGTGCTAATGTGGACAATCCTGCAGTTTTGCCAAGTATGAGCACTTATGAAGTGTTCATGAAGTTATGTGCATCAGTTTCAAGGTATTATCTGTGACTTGACTCCTAGATGAAGAGCTCTATGAATGTGTGGTTATGCAGGCACTTCAAGAGGGATGGTGGTTCAGAACTTAGATTAGATTTGATCAAGAGCCTGATGAGAGGGATCTAGCTGTCCATTTGTTAGAAACGGGCCTAGTCTTCCGGCCATGTGGCATGTTATCGAGTGCACCCACTCTAGTCTAGACATGATTGGGAGTGAGAATTGCACTTTGTTGACTCTGGCTCTTGACTCCTGGTAAGTTTTTGCCAGGTTTCTCTTTCAGTTGGGTTGAAATGTGGTCTGCTGCAGGTTAATGTACCACTGAACCCTGTCAACATTTCCAGCATGATGCCATAGACGGAGAGAGATCATTTTCTGCTTGAAGTGATCATGCTTGTTGGATGCTTATTGCCTTGGTCAATTCCACATTGCCTCTTGTCCTGCATAAAAGGCTGCCTCTTGGCAGCTGTTTCTGTAGATTGCTGCCTTGGTAGTTCTCTGGCCATGCTCCTGTCTGGCATGCAGAATGCCTGTGTGACTTTGGATTTTTTAATAACTTTTTAACAATTGCTTACCAATTGAATGATATTGAAAGGCCATCCTTTTTTTGGCAGATTTGAAATTTACATCAGGAGTGGTTTGGATCTGCTTCTGCAGTTAGAAGATTTCTGTTGTTGCTGATAAAGCTGGGATGTGTGGTACCTCGAGAGCTCTGTAGTGGTCTGGGGCATTTCCTGGTGGTTCAGGACTGGCCAGCTTGTTTATGGCCTGTCTGCTGTTTGTTGTACACTTCCCTTCCAATGACAGATCAATGTTTTCCCTTGTCTATGAAGGTGCAGGTTTAAATTGAAACCAAGGAAAGTTCTTGATATATGTGACACGACTGAGTGTTACCTGTGACTGCTCACTTTGCATTATCCTCTGCCCCGACAGTGACAAGGAATACTGCCTTATCATTCTATGGAGACCCTGTACCTATACTGTGTCTGCCTGTGGTAGCTGTAGGACTCACGGCTTTTTCTCCTTTTGTTGCAGGTGGGTCCAACAACCCCCTCAGCCAGCTGGCCAACCTGCAGAACCTGACTGGCAACATGTCTGGCATGGGGGGCCTCAACTCCAACAGCATGAACGGACTGGGCTCCTCCGGCAACACCTCTGGCATGGACGCCCTGAGCCAGGCGTACAGTGGCATACAGTCTTACGCAGGTTTGTCAGGTTTCATCCCTCCAGGTAAAGGAGCCACTTCCAGTTTTCCCAGTGCTGTCCTGTCCTCCATCCCAGGGTTTATTCTACCTCCTCTTTCAGTGTCTCAGACATCCACCTTCCAGTGTCCCCCATTCATCCCTCAGTCCAACTGACCCCTCAAGGCACTCCTGGTAGTTCTCACTCTCCCTGCTGCATTCCATTCTGTAGTGGTAGTAGATGACAGTGGTTCTTTTGCTGGAAGGGATGAACTTATTTTGTTCTAAATGATTTTAGACTGTTGGTTATGATGTTTGTCAGATGTTGATTGTTACTGCTTCAGAATATTTCCTTGCTCTAGATGATGTTGCTTTTGTAAGGGTAATGTGCCTCTCACTGCATTTTTAGAAATTCCTCAAGCCTGCAGTTTATTGGAAAAGCCTGATATCTTAGGAGTGAAAAACCTGTTACAGTAAATTAGAACATTTGCACAATGAAGAAATTTGAAATGAAATCCTTCATGGGTAAATCATCCCACTGGAATTCTCCCTTGATTTGGGCACCTAGTGCTGACTGACCAACATTTTTCTCTGCACTGAAAAGTGTACAATAAGCCCTGGCTTGTTGTGTGCTGGTGTGGGTTGGTCTGTCCCGAGTGCATTATATCTTGGCAGTGTTGTAACAAGTGTGGGTTGTCTCTCCTCACCTTGCTCTGCCCTTGCCCATACTCCCAGCCCACTGACCTTTGACCCTTCCCCTTTTTGTTGTCTCTTTAACCAGGCAGGCAACTAAGTAGTGGCTTGTTTGTGACGAAAATCCACGACTTCCTGATATTGATGACTTCATATGGACAACTTCTTGTTAGCAGTCTTAGCATAGTACAATAAGAGAACAATGCATCATATTTTTGTAATCCAGCCAGATGAAGCTTCCCTGTGGGCTGTGAAATAGAAGCATGTTCCCCTGACATTTTGTACATAATTTGTTGCCAGTTTATTTTCCTGTAGTGTTTTTCATGCTGCACCTCATGCAGTGACAGTGACCTGTCTGGAGTAGGGTGTGACATTGGAAGATTAATGCTCTGGCATCCCACTGAAGCCATTTCATTTCTTGTTATTGAATATTATGAGGAAATCCTGGATCTAAATTTACTGTTTGAAATTGAAGAAAGTTATAAGTTAAAATGAATATGGGGGGGGGGGGGGTTGGAATGGGCAAATGAGCCAAACTAGTGCAATGCTGGAGCTGATGCTGGTAGCTCGGGCTTGTGAAGGTACAAAGACATAATAGCCATTGGTGTCTGGATTACCCAGTTGATTTGCCTCCTGTGGGGACAGGTCATATCATGTGATGGGCATCCCTCTAGCCTTACTTGGCAAGATGAGCAAATGTACAATGTAGACAATTGCCTTCAAGAGGAAGTTCTTGGAGAAGAAAAACAAGAAGTCTCCAGCAGTGGACTGGGCATTGTGCTGGTGTGGAGAAATGAGGATTTCACCTGCTGTGGTGTTCCTCTAGAAGGCATTATGAATGGTAATTGCAGTCTGACAGGCAAAGTACCTGGAAACATACAGGGAGATTTTGCCACAACCTGCTATTGTATGAGAATAGTAATCCCCACAGTTAGTGGGTAAAACTAGGTTGCAAATGGAGTACAGGCATAATACTTCTCACTTGGCTCAATGCACAAAATGACTAAGCAGTGTGATGCTGTTTTGTACGACCGCAGATGCTTTGTTGAATGGATGTCTTTGTGCACTGCTATTGCACATGAAATTTGTGCACATGTATTGCTGTGATCATTTTTGGTTTGGTTTGGTCTTGCAGTGTCTCAAATGATGCTATTTCTGTTATTCCCCTATTGCATTTATCCCCTGGTGCTTGTTTCCTTTTTGCTTGCTGAAGATGCTGTTTGCAGTGTCAAATTATTTTTGTCTGTTTGTGCTGTTTAATTAAGGTATTTGTGTTGATAGCTTGACAGTCATATCATTGGATAACTGTTAAATAACTTCTTGAAAATTTTCATTGTTGAAGTGTTTGTAGAGGAAGGAAAGTGCTGAAATGGCAAAAAAAAGAAGTATGAAGCTCTCTTGGAAAATGTACGTGTCTTTAGATCCATGTCTCATGACATCTTGAGAACTTTTCATGGGGAAAGTTTACTGTTTGAGCAACCATCACAACAGTATTGCCAGAGCAGTGACAAGCTCCTTGGGGTCTGTCTTCCATCGGCAACTTCATGTTTGGCAACTAAGGAAAGCTGATGAGGCATTTTCTTGAGCCTGGAAGGGAGTAGTGAAGAAAGTGAGAGCAAGTGGTTATGAAAGTGAAACCAGCTTCGGGCTTCAGGTTGGGCCGTTGCAGCATGGGTATTTCTCCATCCTGAACTGGATGGTATTGCAGTTGGAGCCTGCTGTGCTGGTGTTGAACTCTCATCTTGGATAGGCTGTGACAAAGATGGCTGACCAGAAATGACGTGTTGATTTGTTGCTTGATTACCCTCTTGTGAATAGTGTTTCTGCTGATGCACATGCTGCCTAATAAACCGTGTCCACTGACCCATTTCATCAGGGGTCAGGCTTTTTATACCAGCCATTTTCATAATTGCATTGATGCTGGCTGTATAATATTTTGATGATGCAACATGTTCGTGAAAACAGATATTTTAGATAAGAATTTTAAATACTTTATTGTTGTAACTAGAGCACACTCCAGTTCTTGTGTTTGATAATGCTAGTAATGATGTAATAGGCCTGGACTTGGCACCTCAGATTGGAAAAAATGATTTATGAGGAGTTTTGTTAACCAGAGCTGCGCTATATACTATGTGACGCTCCATGCCCTCCTGGTTAGCTGCAACCCTGGTTGTTAGACTTTTTTTTCATTCCCTGCTCCAATACCTATAATGATTAAATCAGCATCATCGTCGTCATTTCTGATATCATCCTCACTGTCATTGATTGTTGTATACATCATTATTTTATCCTGTTAATTTGTATCAGCTTCTGTTTGTTTCAGGTTGGTTGATATAAAGGTTTTACTACTTTTTTCTAGCTTCTTTCCCCAACGCCTTCAACACTGGCTCCCAGCTGCAGCAGTCGATGAACTCTGCCGCTGGAAAGCAGACTGAAGGTATGAGGACATTTTCAGATCTGGTCCCCAATTAGGACAGCCAAATTCTCCAGTGTTGTCTATGATGTGTATGATCGTGTAAGTTGCTATGTAAAACCACACCTTTACTGCAATCTCTTACTGTTGCCTTCTGGCTGGGTGCAGCAGTACTCGTGGAAGCTTTTAGAAGCATTGATGCTTCTGAGAGCTGGTAGCTGCAGTCCATGCCAAGTACAATTTTGGAAGTGGTTACATTAGGTTCTTCTGGGCTTTAGAAAGGTAGGGTGTGTGTGTGCATGAGTGCGTATGTTTGTGTGTGTGTGTGTGTGTGTATGTGTGTGTGTGTTTTAGCTTGTATGTAGACTGTTAATGATGGCTTTTTCCCCCACGTGGGCCTTGCTGAACTGGAAAGGTCAAGGAGTGGCCTGAGCCTCTGGATGCCCCCCACGTCGGCTGCAACCCCTGGCTGCTGGGCTTTTGGGGCCAGCTTCAGCAGCTCTGTCAGGCAGCTCTAAGCAGCAATAGAGGCTAGCATGGAACATCAGGACAGGGTCAGATCATTCCTATCCAACCTCCTATTGGATAATGCTGGTTTACTAATGATCAAATCACACACAACATCCTGAACAGTGAATTCCACAACCTTCAAGTATCTTTAAAAGATATTCAGGGAGGCCCACTGTCAGTTCTGAAGACAAGCACTGGGGAGTGTCAGATAAAACAAGCCGAAAGTCAGAAGGAAAAAGGCAAAGCATCATGGAACCTGCTACCTATGGGGAATGGGTGAGAGGGCAAGTCTTGATAGCATCTAGTCAGGGGCTTGCACATTGGTGATAAGATATCCGTACTACAAATCATTTCCAATGCCTTAGCAGGTCCAGATGGAGCCAACCTCTTCATCTACCACCTGCCTCAGGAGTTCGGCGATCAGGACCTCATGCAGATGTTCATGCCTTTTGGCAACGTGGTTTCCGCCAAGGTCTTCATTGACAAGCAGACCAACCTCAGCAAGTGCTTTGGTGAGTAGTGGACTTAAGTGGGTAGTCATGGGCTAAAAGAGGCCTAGGTAGCATAAGAGGAAAGCATGATTTGCTTAATCACTTAGGATGGACTCGTGCCAAATTATGTTCCTCAGAGTTTATTCGCTTAGAGGTAAAGGTGTGGTTTTATGTTGCGACTTATCACCCATGTCTGGGTCCCTAACTGCTTTACACTTTACCCCCTGTTCACTGGGCTGCTTGATCAATCCTTTGCTGATGACAAACACAGTGACAGTCAGGTACCAGCACCGACTCCACTCCCTGGGGAGTATTCCCACCTGATGCTGGCTCATGGCTGCATGTGAGGGTTAATTGCACTCCAGTGCACCATCACTGCCCTCACAGGTACCCAAGTTTACTCCTGGGTAGGGAGAAACTCCAAGTTAAAGCATCTTGCTCAAGGATGCAACTCCAGCAACCAAGCAGCTTCAAACGCCATGCCAACTAGTCGCAAGGGGACTGTAGGTTGAGCACAGTGCTAACCACTCAGCCACAGACCCCCACACTTAGGGCATGCGATGTTCACATTTTGAAGTGTAGGAATTATAAGAAAATATGTTGCCTGCCGAGTTTAATCATAGTTGATTACTGACTAGTTTTGAAGTGAATAATATAACAACCTGGCTTCGTACTAAATAAGTCGCTGTTGCAACACTCATGCAATGTGCAAATCCAAGTATTTAATTTTCACCTGAACATATATTATCAGTCTCTCTTGGCCCCCTGAGATGAACTGGAAAGATCAGCACTGTAAACTATGGACTGCAATGCTTTAGGGTTGTGTCTGATTTCACCAGTTCAAGTTGAGTCGTGTAACTTGCTAGCATTGTATGGTGTGATGCCAAAAGGATTTTTCCCCCATCAGGCTGTCTAATGCGATGGTGTCTTGATGCTTGCAGGCTTTGTCAGCTACGACAACCCTGTGTCTGCCCAGGCAGCCATCCAGGCAATGAATGGCTTCCAGATTGGGATGAAGCGCCTGAAGGTCCAGCTGAAGCGGCCCAAGAACGACAGCAAGCCCTACTGAGCCCAGCTCTGCCTACAGGTAAGTTGACCCCAGGTAACTGCCTGGGCCCCCAGCCCTTGGCCTTCAGTGTTCCTTGGCTGTTTCCTTGTTGTTGCTGGTTGTGCAGTCACCACACCTTGCACGCAGCCCTGGACGCCGGTCTGCATCAACCTGACCCCCTGCTGTGTCCTGGCCATAGCCCGGCATCAGCCCGAGTCAGAGCTTGAGGAGCCATGGTCAAGTGTATCTTGAGTCTCCAGGTTTTGCACTTTTCAAGTGGGATACAGAGATGTATGTTGCTGTTGTAGAAGTGACCAGGCAGATCACTGTTTTGGAGGAGAGTGACCCATGGAAGATGAAATGGGCTCAAGTATTGAATTGGATTTCTGAAAACGGTGCTCCCTTTGCAGTCTTTGGGCGACAATAGTGGTTTCCTTTGAAAACTTATATGATGTGCATGAGCGAATAATGAAGCGGAGATTAAACCATGCACAGTGGGCAGCATGTTAAGCTGAATGATAATTGACATAAATGTTGATTATTTGATCACTGATACAGGAACATGTTGGCTTGATCAAATATGTTAGTGCTTCTGTGGCTTTGGTGCATTAGTAACAAATCATTGAATGAAGAATGACAGAAAGTGGTAACAGATGTCAGACAAGAAGTGAACACTCTTTGCTAGTGTCCAGGGCTCCTGCTTCCCACAAGTGAAGTCCACGTCTGTAATCTATGTGGATATGATGTTTAGTTATGTCTGAAATTCCTGTTCATCCTTTTCCAAACCTGGCCCAGGATTTCCTCACAGGTTCTGTTTCACTAAGTCTCTGTAGCTATGAAGGCTGCTAACAACTTTGCCCCTGTCCTGAGTGGACAACCACTCAGTCCAGTTCAAGAGCTGCCCACAGTTTGTGATTAAACCAGCCCAGCATGGCTATGCTAATTTTGCCTAAGGATTTCAGATAGAAGGCAGGGTAGTCGTCACTTCTGTATTGCTTGATATCAGTGAAATGCCTTTCTATCTTTATGGGGTTCCCCTTTACTATTTTGGCACTCATGGTATTAATCATGGGAGCATTTGGGTTGGATATATCTTACAAGAAAAAAATGAAGGGAAGGAAATTTTAATCTCCAAGAATCGCATATGGTATTGGTAAGAGCTACTGAAGTTTTATAGCTACAATGCCTCGTGTATGTGAAGAAGAAAAAATAATCTGGATAACTGTCCATCTGGCATTGTCAGCCAGTGAAAAAGGTTTGGATTTGGGTAGTAAAATCATAGAGACTTGGCATTATGTCAACTCAAGAGTCAACAAAAGAATCGGGCTTGAATTCAGGCCAGCAAAATGTTGATCGCTGTGGACATGGCTTCTTGACCTGGATGTGAGTGAGTGAGCATGCATGTGTGTGTGTGAGTGTGTGTCCACGTGTGTGTTTGTGTGTCCAGCTGTGTGTGTGCGTGTGTGTGTATGTCTGTGTGTGTGTGTGCATTCTTGTGTGCCTGTTCCCGTTTGTTCTGTGTTCCTGGTCCTATGCCTTCTTGCATTTGACCAAACCTTGGCTTGGCTGCTAATACTGCACCTCTGCCCTCTGTTGGCCCCCGACCCTGTATGCTTTGTGTTCCTGCATGGATGTCCGTCTGTCTGTCCGTCAGTCTGCCCGTCTGTCCATCTGCTCCCCCCATGCAGCTCAAGTTTCTCTGGCCAGGCTTGCCTGCTCAAGGCTTGCAGCATTGCAGGGAGCTCAAGTAGGGCTTGATATTTCACAAATACCGCATCGAATCATGGCACCACTGCCATAATGAAAGTGGGATCTTGCTGGATGGGCAGGGGTCGATGAAAGGTCTGTAAAAGGGGGCTGTAACTCTGGACCACGGTGGGCATTTAGGATAGGCCCTTCTGGTCTGCTCCGGATTAGCAGTTGCTGATGGAAACTGAGTTCTCTGTCCCGTGGGCCTCGTGTCCAGTACAGTATGGTCTGCACTGTGAGTGTTGTGGTGTCTGCATGGGGCCAGATGCTGGTGGGAGGGTTTGCAGTGTCACTCCATGTTTGGCTTTGAGTCTCAAGGAAGTTGTGTTGTATTTTGTTGTCGCCAAACTGTTGTACTTTGTGTATGTTGTTTGTTGATTTTTTTTTCTTCCTCCATTTTGTTGTGTCCTCAACCAGTTATGTTTCAATGTGATAGTTGTGTTTGTTGAATTTACAATCTATATCTGACAGTTAAAGAAAGTTTTTGGTGTTGATAACTTTAGAATTGTCAAGTCTGCCCATCATTAAATGTGATTTACCTGTAAAGTAGTTAATGGGACTTTTCTGTGATGGATAAGAGCAGCATGTCACACATTTGTAATCACACAAACAGCTAATTTAATTCTCTTGTCTGCTGACATGTTTCTCTCATGAGCTTACTTGAACTGAAGGTGTTTGTTGTGTGAGTGCTTGCGTTTTCCTGTACACTGATGCCGATTTCATGCCATCCATCATCAACCTTTGACCTTGAGAACCTGTTTCCATTGGCACTGTCTCTTGGATTAACCTCTGAATTAATGCCTGTTGCCATGATCGAGTGATTCTCCAATCAGCCACAGTCATGCGCCTTCATGCCCTGACCTAAGTACTGCGTGGCCTCTGTCCCAGGCAGACTGCAATAGCAAGCATGCTTAGGCCAGATGAACTTACTGCCGTGTATTAGGGAGGCCCAACCTTGTTCTAGTATGGGAGGTGCAGGGGATTTCCTTTAACTTGATTAATTAAGATGAATGTAGTTGTTCAGGTTATTGCAGAGAGATGTACTGTCGGATTTAAATGAAATGTCAAAAACCAGGTTCATTAACACTGCTGACTGCTGCTGTGTTTGCCTGTAGCAAAGAAAACTTGTTATATCAAAGCTGTTTCTAAGAAGCAAGATTTGAGCTAAATGGGGATGGTAGAATAAGGCACTGATATGAGAGACTGTAGTGTAGGTTTGTAAATTTATATTGGATATATTTGATATTGTGTCTGAAATTATTTGCAATACTAATTCTGTGTGCATACTGGAACTAATTGTCAAATGGTGTCATGAGGTGATTCTAGGTGCTGAAGAGTAAGATTGGATTACACACCCCGTAAAGGCATCTGAAGTGGAGCTCAACCTCTGTAGTGTGTGTAGAAAGGGCAGTGCTCCAAAACCGCAGACATGTGCAAAGAAGAAAAACGAGGTCAATGCTATTGACATTAGTTTTCAATAGATTTCATGACAAGTTTGTAAACTCAATTGGACACAACTTGGAAAAATTCTACCAAATAATTACATAATATAGAATTTATCACCACAAAGATGAATAATGCTCAGAGCCACAGCAAACTGTAAACACGACAATGTTAAAAGTCTGTCATGAAATGTTTGTGTACTCTCTCCTGCATTAAAAAAAAATCATTTAGTTGTGGATGCTTTACAAAACAGGAATTGGGAATGATTTTGCCTCCTGTTCAGGCAGCACTGGAATGGGGAAGTTTTCAGGCCTGTCCCGGTCACTTTGTCTGCTTCAGTAGGGAGTGCAGCCTTGGTGGAAGAAAGCTCCAGAAAGTCTTGGCACTGATCAGAAACCTAGAGGGCATTGACAGGAAAATGTGGATGGAATGAATCTCCACATTTACACAATGTGGGGAGTATATATCTTGGACTGCATCTCAGATGGACCATAGATGCAGAGTTTCATGTTGTTTGAGTACAACTCTATAGTGTGAGTGAAATAAGCCCAAGCACTGCAGGCTCCGTGGAGACAAACTCTTGGACAGTTGTACTGTGTGGAATAAAACTAGCTGATAACACTGTATGGAATGAAACCCTAGAACTATGTTCTCCATGGATAGAGCTGCAGGACGGCAGGCTGGGTGTTGAGTTGGGCCTCCCTAGAGAATCCAGCTTGCAGCGGCTGTGTTTTAATTTCCTTCTTTTTGCTTCTTTTCTATGTAGATGACGTGGTGGCGTGCCCTGTATCCCTGTCATCGTCATGGTCAGCGTCTGCGTTCCGTCGCTCGCGTCCTCCTTGTCTTTTGACCCTATCCATCACTGAGTTTGCCTGTCAGACACGTTTGCTGTTGTAAGTGTACCGAGCTCATATTGCCGCCGACAGTTGAAGTCGTCGTATTGTCATGGTTTGTTCCTTCTTGACTTTTCAGAGGTGGAGTTAACAAAAAAAAAAGTTTAAAAATCAAAAGTTGAAGAGGGTTTTTTGTTTATAACTTTGTCTACAGTTATATTGGGGTACCATTGTGGAGTTTTGTCATGTGTTCCTCTTTTGATGGAGGACCGAAAGTGTTGTGTTATGCAGACTTTAGTATTGTCTTACTACGTATTAGCTAATGGTGTTTGGATATAATCTTCCATGTTCCTGTCTCTTGCCCTTGACTTCTTTTCCCCCTTTCATCCATTTGCCCATTCTTGCAGGTACTGAGTACTAGATTTCATTGATTGTTGATTCTATAGAATTACTACTACTGTTATCATAGCTTCCCACTCTGAAACCTTGTAAAAAAGCAGTTTTTCAAGTTTTCCATTACTTGCTAGGTTTTGAGCATGTTAGATTAGACCTTTTTTCACATTTTTTCTTCTTGTTCTTGCAAAGTTGATGTTTGTGTATATCACTTCCATCCTGCCTTACAAATCTGATTTGATAATAGGGATGACGCTGTCTCCTCTTCCCCCAACTCCCTCCCGGCTTAATGCTGGAAACAGGAACAGAATTGTACACTGGCAAATGTTGATGTTCAGCATGCTGCTAATATGTCTCCCTTAATGCCCTGCTCCCCATTCAGTGTAAATTTACTCATCCAATTCTAAGCAAAAGTCTTTTTCATTCCAAGTGTCTTGTAAAGGTCAAACCTCTAGGGTTGAGATGTCTATATTTGATTTTTTAAATATTTTAATCCCCCTTTTTTGGATAATTACGATGATGCTTCATTGTTCATTAGTTAGAAATATCTGAGGATGGAAATTTATGATTTTTTCAATTGTTTTTATGCTTGTAATGAGTTTCCAAAACTGGTTGAATTATTACCTCTTTTTGACAGAGAAACATTTTCATATTTTGTAGATCTCGAATTGACAGCTAAACTCTCTTGTGTAAATAATTTGAGACATCTTTCACCTGCAGACAAGAATATAATCATAAATGGATTATTTATTACTTGGAAAGAATGTTTTCATTTTTTCATGGATATCTTTATCTAATCAGGCTTTGTATTGTTTTACTTGCTGTCATTGCTTTTTTGACATGGCACGCATGATGTTGCCCTCCAGTAGCGCTTGACTGCAGCATTGTCTTGGATAATCACAAAGGTACCCCAATAACTTGCAGCTAGGCTGGTTTTGTTCCTTGATTTTTTTCTCCCCCCCACCTTATGAAGAGGTATATAATTGTCATTGTACTCGATAGATAGCCCATTTAGAATTGTAGTCATGTTTTGTCTTGTATGAGGTTCGTTGCGAAGCCTTTAACAATAGCATTTGCAGTGTTTGTTTCTTCCCTTGCTTTGGTTTTTTCTGTTGTCAGCTATATATGCTTCTAGATATGTGGACACAAGACTTGTTGGTGTTTAAAAAGTTAACTGTTGATACTGTGAGTGTAAAAAAAAAATAATAATCAAAAAACACTAGTTTTATTGTTGTGGAGCATTGATGCTGTTGGTGTTTGTTTCTAGAGTGTCGACACTGTTGTCCCTTTGTCCCACACCTGCCTGGTGTTTTTGGTGTGTTGTGTCTTGATGCGAAATGCCTCCATGAAATCTGAACATAAAGCAGTTGGGCCTGATGCGTATAGCTCCTCCCTCAGCTCCGTTTTTCTCTAGGAGCCTTTTGGACCCCGATCCTTTGTCCCCTCTCTTTAGAGGATGTTTCAACTAGCAGAAAGAATTAATGTCTGGAGAAAAAAATCTGCCCTGCACACATGGTTGTATAAAGTTAACAGTGATCTTGAACCATCCTCTTCATCTAGTTCAAATGCTGCGTACTGGTGTCAGAAAAGGTTAGTTACATTTAATATACACGACTGATTAACGTTTGACAGTTGACCACTAGTTGGGTGAATGGAGTGGCGAGTGAATGTTCCCAGGGCTGTATTCTCTTACACTTTAATTATACATATGTGTTGGTTGCCCCTAGTCAGCACAGGTTACATTTGCCTACTTTTCACCCTCTCAGACTGCTTGAAACGGAGCTGATTGCAGGACCGTACGCACCAAGCCTTGACTGCAGGAAAACTCAGGATTACGTGTTTGTTTTTGTCATTGAGAAAACACAGAATTTGAGCCCCTGTGTCCTTTGGTCTAAACGTCATGGCAAGGAAACTGCGAAGCAGAGGACGTCTGTCCTTGAGCATCTAACAGAGGCACTCTTGTCAGTTTGGTCTCCTGTCTGTCTCCCTGTCTGTTCTCTGCAGTTGTTCTTCAAACAAAACTTGGTTGTAGGTAGGTAGACCAAGTGTGGGTGCAATTAGTTCTTCACTTGGCTCAACTTGTATCGGCATCTGTGGGTGTGAGGCTGGTCGTTGTTTGATTCCTTACAATCACTTTGACTTACCTACGCAATTCTTCCTGCAGTAGAGGTTGATTCTGATGAGGTGATATTCATCCTACAGTTGACTTGTTTACATTGTTGCTATTGTTTCTGGAAACTAAAAGTATTGCAGTTGCTTTTTTCCCCCCGCTTGTCTTCATTGAGAATGTTGGGTTATGGGACTTGTCCTTTTTTTCTCCCCAGTAGTGATTTCATCTCATAGTTGAATATTGTTAGTTAGGCTGTAGTTGATTGGATTTTTAAAAAATTGTTTGAGAATAATTACAAAAACAATCTGTAGGAAATCTATATTCACTGTTAGCATATTTTAGAGTTCTTAGAAAATTGTCATGAAAGATAAACAGATGTTGTACAGCTGTGGCGGTTTCATTTTGTGGTAGTAGGCAGTTCATATGGCAGAGGTGCCACTAGAAGTGAGACACAAAGAAAGATGTAGGGGCTGTGGTGGAGGAACTGCTCTAGGGTGTCACTCCCCCACCCACCACCCACCTACCCTCCACCTACCCCCACCCCATTGGACCGGGGCTGTCGGGTGAAGACATGCTGTCTGGTGGCAGTGTTCCTTCCCACTGCAGATTCTTTACATCCTTTTTTGTGGTTGGATGGTTTGAATGGTGGTGTCATGGCACTGTGGATTTGGGCTGCAAGCAGATTCAGTGCCCGGCAGTTCACCACTGTCTCATCAGATCAGAATAGAAAGGCCTCATCAGATCAGAATAGAAAGGCCTCATCAGATCAGAAACAGCAGCACTTTATAACCAGACTTGATTTATTCTCTAGCATTCATTTTCCTTCAAGTAACTCAAACTTGTGAAGTAGGCCCCTTGTGTGTTAGCAGGAAGTGGAAAGAAAAGTCTTGCCAGAACAGCATCAGGTTGATCTTTGTGTGTGTGTCCCGCTTCCTTCTTGAAAAACTTTTTCGTGGAAAGCCAACCTTGGCTCATGTGTTGGAATGGACTGTGCTGAAAGTGTACATTCCTGTGCACAGCATCACCAATCCCAGCACTGGAGAGGTATATGCCCTGTCTGCTAGAACTGGCCCCACAGGATTGTTGAAGCGCAAGATCTCATTGCAGATGCTGATAGTAAGAATACAACATTACGACATGCAGTTCAGATCCTATGGTCCAGCTTGCACTTGCCATCAGGCTGTTGGTATTCATCTAGGTGTCAGAAGCCTGTTGGTATTCATCTAGGTGTCAGAAGCCTGTTGGTATTCATCTAGGCATCAGAAGCCTGTTGGTATTCATCTAGGCATCAGAAGCCTGTTGGTATTCATCTAGGTGTCAGAAGCCTGTTGGTATTCATCTAGGTGTCAGAAGCCTGTTGGTATTCATCTAGGCATCAGAAGCCTGTTGGTATTCATCTAGGCATCAGAAGCCTGTTGGCATTCATCTAGGCATCAGAAGTCTGTTGGTATTCATCTAGGTGTAAGAGGCCAAGGTGGCCGGTGTACTTCTGCTGCAGTACCAGGCAGGCTTTCTGTCTAGACCTGATGAGAAGATGCTAAAGCTCTCAGTGCTTGGAGAGGTGGCAGAGACAGGATGCAGAGTTTGAACTGACTTTGGTATTTTCCACTTATTTGTTGTATATTACTCCACTCTTCTTATTTTTCTCTGTGCAGACATACCCAGTATTGTAAGGATAGCATCTAATTCAATGCTCAAGGAAATTCAGTAATTGTCTCAGATTCGTTTGTGTTCTTGCCTCGCATCACATAGCAAAGCTCTGACATTTAATCCTCTTTCTTTATTGGGATCATCTAGTCAAGAGTTTTCTATTAGTCTGGGCATGACGCTGTAAACTCATGCCTGCTTTTAAAAATCTGTACCAAACCCATAATCTGACACATCCTATTTACCATGTCATTTTAATCATTTTTGTAAGTAAGATGTCATTCCATGAGTCATTAAATGCATTTCCTCTTTTTTTCCTTTGTCACTACAACTGATGATGAAATGTTGGCCATCCAGTCTCAAAGGTTTTTTTGTGTTTTTTTGGTCAAACTTAGTATCTACCATTATTTGGACAACTGGCGGCAGTTATTTCAGAGCATGGCTGTATCAGCCTTGAGAGTGTAGTGTGTACTCGATAGCTAGCGCCTGGAGGATCGCCAGTTGCGCGTCGTGTCCCTAGACAGGGCAAGCGTGCCGTCTGTGGTGTTGGTGTGGATGACTGGTAAGGTGGCGTTCTTCGTGTTGGTGTAACGTCTCCATCTGATAGACAGCAAGAGGCACATACCCTCTCCCCCACCCCTCTCTTCCTCTCCCCCCCTCCCCCCCCCCCTTGGTGAAAGGTTGTAGGCGCAATGTTTTATTTTGTTACTCAGAGACACAAAAAATTAGGAGGTAAATGAAAGAGAAAAGTAAACGGCCCAAAAGGCATGGTTTCTTAAAGGTTGAAAACTGACTGCATTTTATGCCCCCACTTTGATGTGAATCCCTGACTGCATACATCTGTTATATTGTGTATTAGTTCGTGTCGTGGTTTGGATATGTACAGAAATGACAAGTATTAAAGTGATAAAAACAATCCAGTTTGAGTTTGTTCCATTTGTCTGACTGTATTGCATGTTGGATGGGATCAGTTGAATGTGACATAGAAGAGTGCAGCTATGAAAACCATGACTCCAATAGGCGTGTCAGAGAATAATGAATTATGGTATTTAAAGAAACTAAACTCGTCAAGGAGTTAAAGGTACATTTTTGCTGTTTACTAAATGATAACTCAAGATGTTTTCTTACCTTCCATAACACTTTCACTCGAGGACACGACAGTACATGTATTTTGGCTCATGTAGTGGAATTATATATTCAAGTATTATGTTGCACCACGGAAAAAATCTAATTTGAGTACTACATATTTTAAAATAAGATTTGCACCAATGACTGACATGAATGATCATTTTAATTAAAAACATTGTAAAGTATATTGTCAAATTTTCACTCTACAAAAGCCACAATGACTCCTACAAAAGCGGTAATAGTCTGCAATGGAGACGGCATATAGCAAATCTGCACCACACAATGGAGACGGCATATAGCGAATCTGCACCACACAATGGAGACCGCATATAGCGAATCTGCACCACACAATGGAGACGGCATATAGCAAATGTGCACCACACAATGGAGATGGCATATAGCAAATGTGCACCACACAATGGAGATGGCATATAGCAAATGTGCACCACACAATGGAGACAGCATATTATAGCAAATCTGCACCACACAATGGAGACGGCATATAGCAAATCTGCACCTCACAATGGAGAGAGCATATAGCAAATCTGCACCACAATGGAGACGGCATATAGCAAATCTGCACCACACAACTGGAGATGTGGGGAGGAGACATGGACTTGAATCTGTTGCCCCGCCTGGTTGAAGACTGCAGTAGAGTACTAGAATCTAATGGCATGCAATCAACTTCAGTCGTTAGCAGTGGCCAGTTGAGCGCATCACGAACATGACTGCTGATGCTTGTGCTTTCCAAACTGTCTGTCGTGGCATCACCTTGCAAACTGAGGTGATGGAAACTGGGGTTTCAAGTAGTTTCAAGAATAGCGGTAACAAGACTGGTTGAAGTGGAAGCCTGCTTGCAAGTCGGAGGGATCAGTGCGGTCCAAGGACAGCAGTGCCATGTATGGAGAAGGAGGCAGACAGGTCAGCATCTTCCAAGGACAGCAGTGCCGTGTATGGAGAAGGAGGCAGACAGGTCAGCATCTTCCAAGGACAGCAGTGCCGTGTATGGAGAAGGAGGCAGACAGGTCAGCATCTTCCAAGGACAGCAGTGCCGTGTATGGAGAAGGAGGCAGACAGGTCAGCATCTTCCAAGGACAGCAGTGCCGTGTATGGGGAAGGAGGCAGACAGGTCAGTATCTTCCAAGGACAGCAGTGCCGTGTATGGAGAAGGAGACAGGTCAGCATCTTCCAAGGACAGCAGTGCCGTGTATGGAGAAGGAGGCAGACAGGTCAGTATCTTCCAAGGACAGCAGTGCCGTGTATGGAGAAGGAGGCAGACAGGTTAGTATCTTCCAAGGACTGCAGTGCCGTGAATGGAGAAGGAGACAGGTCAGCATCTTCCAAGGACAGCAGTGCCGTGTATGGGGAAGGAGGCAGACAGGTCAGTATCTTCCAAGGACAGCAGGGCCGTGTATGGAGAAGGAGACAGGTCAGCATCTTCCAAGGACAGCAGTGCCGTGTATGGAGAAGGAGGCAGACAGGTCAGTATCTTCCAAGGACAGCAGTGCCGTGTATGGAGAAGGAGGCAGACAGGTTAGTATCTTCCAAGGACTGCAGTACCGTGAATGGAGAAGGAGGCAGGTCAGTATCTTCCAAGGACAGCAGTGCCGTGTATGGAGAAGGAGGCAGGTCAGTATCTTCCAAGGACAGCAGTGCCATGTATGGAGAAGGAGGCAGACAGGTCAGTATCTTCCAAGGACAGCAGTGCCGTGTATGGAGAAGGAGGCAGGTCAGTATCTTCCAAGGACAGCAGTGCCGTGTATGGAGAAGGAGGCAGACAGGTCAGTATCTTCCAAGGACAGCAGTGCCGTGTATGGAGAAGGAGGCAGACAGGTCAGCATCTTCCAAGGACAGCAGTGCCGTGTATGGAGAAGGAGGCAGGTCAGTATCTTCCAAGGACAGCAGTGCCGTGTATGGAGAAGGAGACAGGTCAGTATCTTCCAAGGACAGCAGTGCCGTGTATGGAGAAGGAGGCAGGTCAGTATCTTCCAAGGACAGCAGTGCCATGTATGGAGAAGGAGGCAGACAGGTCAGTATCTTCCAAGGACAGCAGTGCCGTGTATGGAGAAGGAGGCAGGTCAGTATCTTCCAAGGACAGCAGTGCCATGTATGGAGAAGGAGGCAGACAGGTCAGTATCTTCCAAGGACAGCAGTGCCGTGTATGGAGAAGGAGGCAGACAGGTCAGCATCTTCCAAGGACAGCAGTGCCGTGTATGGAGAAGGAGACAGGCAGGTCAGTATCTTCCAAGGACAGCAGTGCCGTGTATGGAGAAGGAGGCAGACAGGTCAGTATCTTCCAAGGACAGCAGTGCCGTGTATGGAGAAGGAGGCAGGTCAGAATCTTCCAAGGACAGCAGTGCCATGTATGGAGAAGGAGGCAGACAGGTCAGTATCTTCCAAGGACAGCAGTGCCGTGTATGGAGAAGGAGGCAGACAGGTCAGCATCTTCCAAGGACAGCAGTGCCGTGTATGGAGAAGGAGGCAGACAGGTCAGTATCTTCCAAGGACAGCAGTGCCGTGTATGGAGAAGGAGACAGGTCAGTATCTTCCAAGGACAGCAGTGCCGTGTATGGAGAAGGAGGCAGGTCAGTATCTTCCAAGGACAGCAGTGCCGTGTATGGAGAAGGAGGCAGACAGGTCAGTATCTTCCAAGGACAGCAGTGCCGTGTATGGAGAAGGAGGTTGACAACACGTTGGAGCCCACGTCCTTGGCCTGGCCTGGCGGCTGTCCTCCAGCGTACAGCGTCATGGCACCTGAAGAGAAGATGGCATATTAATTATTATATTATGCCTCAGCTTACAGCCAAGAGGGATACTTTCTCAATTTATATAATTTTCTGTGCAGAGCAGCACAGCTCGAAGGACACTGATGGATGGACAGCTCAAGCTCCAGACAAGCTATTCTACACACCATAGGCGGACTGCAGATATCGCTAGACACAGTAGCAGAATTGAGTTCGGCAGCACAGTTGTCTGCACACTCCAGCATTGAGTTTACAGTGCTAGTCAGCAGGCCTGTCGGTTTTCAACACAAACGCATGCACTCTGCAGGAGGTTCATCGACTTCCACCAAGACATCAGGCTCCCTGTGGGTTGGGGGTGAGAATAGACCCACCGTGTCTTCCTACATGATTCATAAAAGGCAAATAAATTGGGAAATCGTGACTTTCACTTACTCAAAACAATTTCATTGATTCCATGATGAACAGCCTACAAAGGCTGATAGACTGATAAACTCCATTCACTCACTCACTCACTCACTCACACTCACTCACCAAGGAATCAGTGGCTCCAAAGATAAGTCGGCCGTCGCATCTGGGATGTGCTGACCTTTTAGCTATGAGGGCTGACTGCAACTTTGTCCCGATCAAAGTGCTACCATGCGAATTGCGTCAAGGGAAGCGAAACACTGATCTTGCAACTGTTTTGTCTCTTTTCAAACTGCCTGTCTCCACGAATTGCAGTCTCTGCCAGAGCGCGCACAGGCACACACAATTACGTCTCCCGCTTTTTATCTACTTGCATCGGTCTCTCTCTGTCTCTTTCTGTCTCTGTCCCCCTGTGGGTTCGGGGTAAGAATTGACCCACCGCGTCTCCCTACCCGATTCGAAAGAGGCGAAAAACTAGGGACTCGATTTGCATTTACTCTATACTGTTCTAGTGATCTTCGTACTTAATGGCCTTATATAGCCTACAACGACTGATAGGCCGTAAAACACTATCCCTGTCTCTCTGTCTCTCTGTCTGTCTCTCTCTCTTTCTCTCTCTCTCTCTCTCTCTCTCTCTCTCTCTCTCGCCATCTGTCTGTATGTCTGTCTGTCTGTCTGTCTGTCTGTCTGCCTGCCTGTCTGTCTGTCTGTCTGTCTGTCTGTCTGTCTGTCTGTCTGTCTGTCTCTCTCTCTCTCTCTCTCTCTCTCTCTCTCTCTCTCTCTCTCTCTCTCTCTCTCTCTCTCTCTCTCTCTCTCTCTCACCTGGCTCCACCACCCAGCCCACTGCGTCAGTCCAGACTGCCAGGGAGGAGGGGGGGACGGAGAAGGAGAAGGGGGTGGAGGCCTGGCTGGCCACCCACATCTTGGCCACGCCCACCAGCTGTAGTTGGGGCGTTGCCACCGAGGAGGCGTTCCACTTCATATATACCTGGACCGCCTGAAAGGACAGATGGACGCAGAAACGAATAGAAAGTTGAATAAATGAGTGAACGATGAAATAAACTTGTACTACACACCAAGGAAGTATGGACATGTGTGCCTATTTGGAAAGATCGATCAGAACGGCATGCATCTCATTAAAGCGCTCACTGATCGGCTTGCTATGATTCCGTACCGTACATGGATAAAGAAAGATGCCCAAAATATTTCTACTCTAGTTGACCGCAAATCAGTACTGATTTATGTCATTAAACAGTATTGTCAGCTTACCTAAAGTTGGACGATATGTCCCATCACCCAATCGGATGTGTCCTACTACACTGCTTTGGGATGATTTCCCTTATTGAATAGTCTTACTGCATTATATAACAATCTCATATAGAAAACTTTCTTTGACGCTAAGTGCTTTAACTGCAAAATAAACCGTTTGACGAAGAGAATGACGTGTTTTAAATTTAGATTTAAACAAGTTTTCAATATCGTTCAGATTTTTTTGTTCAATCCCACTTGAATAATAGCATGAAAAAAGAAGAAGGAAAATATCAAACAGATTTATCTCTATGCTGAAATTGATATCTGACATTCCAGGTGTTTGATGAAAGGTCACTACACCATAAGTGACCATATCAACTTGGCAACATTCTTCAAGGAAGGGTAGGGGGGTGGGGGTGGGAGGGTGCATCAATTTGTGAACCTGAACTCCTAATCGTTTAGTTTTAAATTGTAAAAAAAGGAAAAGAAAATGTATTTCAAAATAGTAGGATCGAACAAATGACACATCTAAGAACATGTTAATGTTAAAATGCATTGAAATTACTTACGGCAGGTATTTAAACGTTTTCTCCCACTCGGACCACGACTGGCAGAGGAAAATACATGTAGGCAATTCGTGCTTTGACTTGGAGCGGTACTGCAGCTTGAAAGAAGCTGAGGATATAGTCACTCTTGTTGTGCTCTAGCGAGGTTCGCTGAGAA
>JAWQFJ010000508.1:61711-66711 GCA_034096865.1 Theodoxus fluviatilis
TGCCATGCCATGTGTATTATGGGTGGGCTATAGTAAAGGTAAGTATTTCCCAGGCGCTTTCCAATGAACAGGAGTGAGTTGCCTACGTTAGTTTCTTGCGAGGGTTGGCGAGGAACGCTAGGAAAGCGTCAGGCGAGTGCTATGCGCATAGATTTTCGCTTGCAAGCTGGCGCGAGTTTGGTCAAGGAGGTTTCGCAGGTACTTAGCCACGGCTGGCAGGAAAATTCAAAATGGCGGAGACCATAAGCATATTGTTGATATTCATAGTAGGGGTGGTGAGAGCAGTGGTGTGGTAGTGGTGGTGGTGGTGGTAGTAATGGTGGTGGAAGTAGTGGTGGTGGTAGTACTGATGATGACAGTAGTGTTGGTGGTATTAGAGGTAGTAGTGGTGGTGGTAGTAGTGGTGGCAAAAGTGGGGGTGGTAATAGCGGTGGTGACAATAGTGGTGGTGGCAGTAGTGATTGCCGTCGAAGAGATTGTGGTAATAGTTTTGATGATAGTAGTGGTGGTGGTAATAGTGATGGTGGTAGTAGTGGTATTAGTGGTAGTGGTAGTAGTGGTGGTCATGACAGTGGTAACTGAGTGAATGCAGTGGTAATGATGGTAGTAGTGGTGGTGATAGTAGGGGTGGTGGCAGTAGTGATTGCGGTAGAAGAGGTTGTGGCAATAGTGGTGGTGATAGTAGTGGTGGTGGTGACAGTGGTAACTGTAGTGAATGCAGTAGCGGTCGTAGTAGTGGTGGTGTTAATAGTGGTGGTGTTAGTTGCGGTGGTAGTAATTGTGGTGGTTAGTCATGGTGGTGATAGAAGTGGTTGTGGTGGTGGTGATGGAGGTGGTGATAGAAGTGGTGATGGTATAAGTGGTGCTAAAATGCTGGTGGTGTGCCTGTTGCTGTCATCATTGTCGTCGTCATTGTTGTTACTGCTGTTGACGCCGTTGGCCATTCATTTTTACTGTTCTGGAGCCTTCCTCCCCATCGTCGTGTTGTTGTTGCTGCCGGTGCTGCCTGCTGCTGTAGCTGTCGCTAGGATGAATGGATCGAATGCGAGAGTGCGCCGTGTGTGTTTGAGTGCGTGCATGAGTGGTCCTATGTGAGGTTGGAGCCTGAACGCTGCCGCTTGGTATCGTCATGGTACCATGCTTCTCCAGCACACTCACAGTCCGTCTCTGTATGCCAGCTGTCGCATCTGTTCATGTCTGCATTATGACGAAACTCTAGTTGTCTTCCGTGTCTTCCAGGATGATCTCCCTTTACTCTGTGCATGCTGAGATCTGGGCGTGGCTGGTGGTGAGCTCCGCCCTTCACTTCCGGCATTCCTGCATCCCAAGTCAAACATGGCCGACTTCCCCTTCCGGAACACGAGTCTGTCGTGGGCTGATGGAGTGGTGGACCTGGTGAGTGTGAATCGTGACGTCATACCCCCTCCCCCTCCAGTCCACTGTGTTGACCATGGACTGATGCCGTTGAATGCGTCTCGAACTGCAAAGAAAACAGAGCACTGGTTTGAAATTTTCAGTCGGCCTGGGCGTTAGAAAGACAGGTTATTGACAGACTTGATCGTTTCCTCGCTCCAATACATGCTTCTGCTGTCAAGTCACCGGTGCTGCGCGCTGTTCGTCTGTCACAATGCAGCAGCCAAGCTGAGCTTTCTCCAGAAACACACACCCATTTACAATCACATACACACACACACACACACACACACACACACACACACACACGCATCCAAACACACACACACATACACACACACACATACACACACACGCATTCACACATCCAAACACACACACACACACAATTATACACACACAGACACATGCATACACACACATACACACACATACACATACATACACACACATACACACACATACACATACACACACATATTGAAAACACATACACACACATCCACACATGCAAAACACACACACACACACACACACACACATGCATACACACACAGACACATGCACACACACATGCATACACACACACACACACACACACACACACACACACACACACACACACACACACACTCAGTCGAAGGAGGCTGCCGTGCCCAGGACCTGAAGGAAGCCCGTGGCCAGGCCTGCCCTGACCGCCCCCCTCTGGCACTCGTTGTTCCAGGCGAAGGCAGAGACGTTCAGGGAGGGGATTCGTCATGGCCATCTCCCCCACCAGGTCTTCCAGTGACAGACGACTTACCTGGCATGCAAAGAACATACTTTTGGGCATATCTATTAGAGATCCTCAGAAACCTCCAGTGCTAAGTTTGTTGAGTGCGTCTATGTCATCCAGTGATGAGAGAGACTAGTTTTATCCTACAAATTTGCCAGCCAAGGCAAAGTCATAGGGCGCGTTTGTTAGGCAAGTGACTTGCCTCGATGGCTAGTCAAGGCCGAGCGAGACGCACCTACGGCTATTGAGTGATAAACGTAGGCAACGCATAGCCCTCGAGATTCTCTCGAGATTCTACGCCTAACAAACGCGCCCGTTGCCTTCCCACGTGAGGCTGGTCTACCTCCCTGACAAGCAGCTCCATGAAAATAAAGCCCAATGGGCAGTCAAAGCGCCACAGACACACACATCGAATGGGGTTTGGTGTGTCCTGGTAAGGACACAGACAAGCCGTGTCCTTTACTTTGTCCGAGTGTAAGTATAATTTTAAACCACAATCATCACCACGAGGTATTCAAACATAAGGTGAACACTACTTGGCTTCCCCCCACCCCCCACCCCCACCCCCCACCCCCACCCCCACCCCCACCCCCACCTCCACCCCTCTTCCCCGTGATTTTCGGCTTGACAAGCAGGATATTTTCTCCATTTCAAAGGCACTCGAGATGAGGCTAGAATGTTTCCGACTTTGACCATTTCAGCAGCGCCAATAAACGTCGTTTACCTTAAGATTGCACCCGAATCACACGGACCGTTAAGGTGCATGGAGTACAGTACCGCCGATAAAGACGTTTGTCAGAAAACGCAGATATATTAACGCGGCCGGATCTTAGCATAACTCCCCGGGCGTGCCAAGTCAGTCAGACGGAGTGGCAGGTGCCGTCTCTTTTTAGAGTTGAATTTTCAGCACGTCCCGAGCAGATAACTCTGCAATGACTTCCGGTCACTGTTTTCCACGGGACACTATTTTCCACGCTACACGTCTACGCCGGCTCTGAAAATGTTCCTGTTGACCGCCATGTTTTCAATGCACTAGTGCGTTCATTGTTTCTGTGCACAAGCATGTATAAGCATTCACGCGCTCATGCGTTTGTGCATGCAGGCGCGCAGACACTCACACATACGTATTCAAACACATTCATTTACACCCAGGCGCTTAAATGCACACTCACTTGCTCACGCGATGCACACACACTCTTATACGAACATATACGCCTATAAGCACGCACACAGGGTACCTAGTCTCACTAGTGTTAATGTAGAGACATACCAACACGTGCACGTGCACATACACGCTCATATGTTCAGACACATATGCACGCATATAAGTACGCTTAAATATGTGCTACCCAAGCACGCACTCGTACACACATACACACATGCACATTTATGTGCTTGCACAAATGCGCTCTTAGAAATACGCAATAACAGATGGATGCCATTGTTGACACTATCTGCCTTCACTGTTGAAAAACAGAAAAGGCAACATTTGGAAATCAAAGGCAGTCTCCAAAGACAAATTGGAAAAGCCTCCGGAGATGGGTCACACGAGTGGACTTGTCCAAGGAGAGGGGTGTGGGATAGACAGCCGAGCTGGCGGGCCACACTAGTGGACTTGTCCAAGGAGAGGGGTGAGGGATAGACAGCCGAGTTGGCGGGCCTCACAAACTCGTGCGACACAGCATCTGATTGGCAAGCGATTTTGGTCGGTTAATCCGTAGTTAATTCGTAGTGTTTACATTCAGAATGACAAAAGAATCTGAAGATTCGGGGAAAAGAACAGGTTAAAGGCAGCAATCAGACGTTGTGACCCGCCAGCTTGTGTGGCCCGCCACCTTGGCTGTCTTTCCCACACCCCTCTCCTCGGATGAGTCCACTAGTGTGGCCCGCCACCTTGGCTGTCTTTCCCACACCCCTCTCCTCGGACAAGTCCACTAGTGTGGCCTGCCACCTTGGCTGTGTTACAAGCCCAACCTCGCAGAGTCTAGGGGTATGATGATTATGAGTTGTGTGAAAGAAGTTTCACCAACCATGACCGTAATCATATAGTCCATCACATATAAAACTTCTCCTTCATCGTTTATTGTCACCTGGACTATCATTAGACAATCATAGTAGCGTCCTCTGCGAACTGAAATTCACTTCGCGGTGAGGAATTCTTGCATTCTACGTCACACTTTGTGCTGGCACGTCACATCCGGTTGTCTGCGATGTGAAATTCGCAGGTTTTGCCCATACGTACTTCGTGAAAACAGACAATTAGCCGAATTCCTTTTCGGTGAGTATTTTTGCATTCTTCAGTTGTCCTAACGTTACTGTAATCACAAGAAAATGATACCATGTCGTTTCAACTGCTGATTTGTAAAATGAAAGGGCTTGACTTACAAACAGTAAACATTTCAGGCGTAGTTTTAGCGACCAACTGGTTGGCCTACAAAAGACTAGCGACCCAAAAGATGTCACGCTTCACGTTTTAAATTGCTCGATTTTCCTTACTAGTTAATCAAAACATCAAATTATGCGATGCTTGCCTTATTTCATGAGCAAATGGAAAGTCTGGTGCTAAATGTATGGTTATGTAATCGTCAGACGGCTATTTTGTGACCCAATGTCGATTCCCTTCATCGTGATCGTGTCAACACTTCGTCTGCTGTTCTATTCGACATAAGAGATACGAATATCGTCACTTTCTTGTGATGCGCGCGCACCCTGATTTAGATGCGAATTTCGCCACTGCGAAGTGGATTTCAGTTCGTGGAGGACGCTACTATGATTGCCCATTGTGACGTGCGACTGGTCTGAACACATAACG
>JAWQFJ010000509.1:0-46721 GCA_034096865.1 Theodoxus fluviatilis
TGGCTGAAAGCGATGTCTGAGTGCCGAACGCATACTACGATGTCTTCAATAGTTCAACGTCATCAACTTCGTGATTAAATTGATTTGCAATAAAAGTTATCGTTGTGGTCGTAATGCCAAAACGAGACACCATATTACCTCCTTCTTATTTGGGAGAATCCCGGACCTGATCTTCCATCAATTTTCATTAGGATTACACAGATGTGTGTTTGAATGCTAAGGTTTCACTTTTGGGTGAGATGTTGAGTTTATACTCGCGTAAGTAGAAAATTGTCGCGCTTTTGGCGGCGTTTCGTTACCAAACCCTGTTGACCGGTGAATGTAGGAACATCATCAATGTGTCCGTAATCCACCTCAATCCATCCATCATCATCATCATCAACATCGGTTGTAGCTGCATGGCGTGGCGAACAACAAGCGACATGCGACTTTGTTAAATTCTTGTACTGCAGGAAATCTGCCGTCTGCTGACCAAAAAGAACTCAGTGATCTGATCACAGAGTATTTTGTGTCCAGTTCCCACGAGGATGACAGTTCGGATAGCGATTTCCTTTCGGATTCTGAGTCCGAACCTGACGCGGCGGAGACTATACTGACAGTGATGGGGAGATCGATGCACCGTTGGTAAATGTCGAAGAAATGGCCGGAGGTGGGGAATGTTTTGCCACTATGGATGTCGATAATGCAGCAGAAGAGGGATTGCTGGCCCGTGCCCGAGTTCGATCATGCAAGGCGAATAGTAATGGTTGCAAGCAAATCAAGGTTCCGACTGCAGCAGCAGTGTAAAAGAACAGCTTCTGTCAAAGCTATTAACTTAATTCATTTGATAATAAAAAAATTCTTAAGAACTTTGGTTATTTTACGATTTTACATTGGTTTTCATACCTGGAAACTTTTTCTTGCTTCCGAGTGCCGTCTAAATAATGATACATGTTTGTAAGACCATTATGTCTGTATCATGCTAGATTCATAAGTTTTGTGCCCAAAATTATGGATTGTGGTCAAGGGGGAGACAACTCATGCTCTTTTTTTTCTTCACTCCCTTTCATGAGAATTAGAGTGTAGGAGTGCTGTAGATAAGATGTCAGGGGGATTGGGAGGGGAATTGGTGTTGTGGGCCTGTTTGTTTTAATAAATTCTGAGCTATTCTAGTATTCCAAATTTTTTATGCATATTATCTGAGCCTCACAGGAAAGATTATTGTTTTCTATGTGAGAGAAATAATAATGTATACTGGTTAGTTGTAATTATACATTGTCAACTGCAATGCTCTTGAAAAGAATGGCAGCAAGCAAAACACCAGTGGCTAACAAAATTGTCGGTTTTTGCTTTTTCGGCGGTTGGTGGTGAGAGGTAGAGACTGTGGAAAGATCATCTCACAAGCTGGTGGTAAAGTGGCAAACATGTTCAATCATATGTCAGTGTGTCAGCATGTAACTTAAGAAAAAAAAGAAAAAAAAATTGATTTTTTTTAGGGGTGGGGTGGGGGTGGGGGGGTGGCAGGGTAACTTGCACTGGCATGCTCTGTACTATGTGGACAACCACAGTTTGTTGGGTTTGCGTGTATTACGAATCTGTCGTGCGGCGTAGTTTCCCACTGTTCACGACAGTGGTACGTCGTATGTCAAGTGAGACGCAGGGGCGAAGACGATTTTCCACTCTTTATTGAACGTTGATACAAGCTCTCAGTAACCCAGGTGGAATGGGGTCTGTCTAAGCAGGCACTGCAGCCTCTATTTATCTAGACAGACAGGAGCAGAAACAGGGGGGGGGGGGGGGGGGGGGGATCATATGTCAGTGTGTCAGCATGTAACTTAAGGGGAAAAAATGATTTTGATTTTTTTTTGGGGGGTGGGGTGGGGGTGGGGTGGCAGGGTAACTTGCATTGGGAGGGAGGGAGGGAGGGAGGGAGGGAGGGAGGGAGGGAGGGAGGGAGGGAGGGAGGGAGGGAGGGAGGGAGAAAACGAGAGAGAGAGAGAGAGGGGGGGGGGGGGGAGAAGATGGGGGGGGGATGTACAAAACTTTTTTGTACAAAAAATGTTGACATAAACATGTCAAAAGACTTGCCATTTGTTGCAGCAAGGTCTGATGTGAGTGCACACTTCCAAAAAATGTCTTTCGAGTCATACGCAACACCTGTAACATCAAAGTAAAGAGTGAATCTCAGTCTTCCACATCAGCACTATGACAATGAGGTTTGTATCGTTAGATGTATTACAGTAATTATCTTTGAAACCTTGCATGCCACATACCAAGGAGGGAGGAGGGAGGAGGGGTGGTGGTGGTGGTGGTGGGGAGAGATTGATTGATTGATTAATTCTTTATTTGCGGCCGACGACCCAGTAGTATAGAAAGTTACGCAATAACAAATTTGAAATATGGTACATCCTTTAGGTGAGTTTACAACCAGTGTGGTTAATACAACGTCTAAATTATATATTTACTATAATGCCGTAGTGAATTAGGATTAAATGCAGTATGTTTGTACATAAGTTAAAATCGGTTTGTTGTAGCTAAGGTACAGAGTCCATTTCCTGTATTTTCCGTGATCGCCGCTCAAAGGCATAAAAAATGTACATTGAAATGTCTCTCGTCTTCTCAGCATCTTTTCCTTTGATCAGACGTGTCAGGTCCACATAATCTGGATTCGAAAAATATTTTGCCAAGTATTTTTGTCTGATGTCACAATACATCCGGCAATTCCTTAAAAAGTGTATTTCAGATTCCGTTTCATTGCAGAATGGACAGTTCATGGTAAAGTTAGGATCATGCCTACATCGTGCATTGCTTCGTAGTTCATTACATCCCAAACGAAAACGGATGAAGGCATCGCGGAATTTCTTAATGTTAATAAAAGACAAGTATTTTTCACATTCAAAAGCTGCTTTAAAGGAGCGATAAAAGGCAAATCTGTTGCTTGAACTAAGGGCTGAACTCCACTCTTGTAAGAAGCAGTCTCGCAGTCGTTGCTTAAGATGCCTCATAGTACTTCTCTCATTTACACTTCCACCGTTGTACCATAAGTACGAGAAGCCCAGTTTTCCCAAGCAACTTTCCATGAGTTTCGCCCAGTTGAGTTCATCTGGTATACGGGAGCGAGTGAGCATGACATAAGCTTGCTTGACAATCCTACTGTCAGGCATTCTAAGCAGTCTTATCCAAAATTTTACTGCCTGAAGAGTGGTGGTGATAAAAAGGGGGTATCTACCGAGTTCTCCGTAGCACAGATTGTTGGGAGATTTCAGGTCGACGCCCTTAAAGCGCTTGCAGGCGAACATGTGCGCCGTTTCAATATTACGCCTTTTGGTCAATCCCCATAGCTGAGACCCGTATAGCAACGCCGGTAACACCTGAGCATCGAACAATTAAAAAAAAAACACAGTCGCGCTCTGAGAATGCAAGTTTCTCATTGTTCGTACCAGATGCAAAGTTTTTTGCTTTGCTCTAACTATCTGGTTCTCAAGGCCTATTGCCAGCGACATTTTCGTGGTGAAAACAAAACCAAGATACTTGTATCTATTCACCACTTCTAAAGATTTAGTACCTATGGTCCAACGTTCGTTTCTGCCCAGAAACCCTCCTTTCCTAAAAACCATCACCTTTTCTTTTCACTGTTAATAGTAAGACCAAGGTGGCTGGAGGCAGTGCTGAGACTGTTCAGTTGGCGCTGTAGGCCAGCTGGGGTGGTCGATAACAAAGCGACATCATCGGCGAACAGTAAAGAAAAGAGTTCTTCCTTTCCGGGAAGTAACTGCACCCCATGACGTCCATTTTTCCGAATGAAGTCAGCCATGTAAGTGATGTATAAACAAAAAAGGATCGGCGACTCTACTGACCCTTGCTTTACGCCAAGAGGACAGTCAAAGGGATCCGAAAGACTACTACCCCAGCGTACACTGGCCTCAACATGAGCATACACGGCTTTGAGCATATTTACAAATTTAGTAGAGAGGCCAAGCTTTGTTAAAATCTTCCACAGGCATGAACGGTTGACAGAGTCGAACGCCTTCTCGAAATCTACAAAGGCTACGTACAGTTTGCCGCGACCTTCACCATAGATGTGTTTCACAACAATAGCATACAGAGTGAATATATGGTCAATTGTGGAATGACCCATTCTACAACCGGCTTGTTCAAAACTGAATTTGTTCTCTTCCTCCGCCCAAAATCGTAAGCGGTTTGTAAGGATGGACAGAAACAGTTTACTAACATTGCTTAGCAGTGAGATCCCTCTATAGTTATGGGGTTTCAACTTATCGCCAGACTTAAAAATGGGTATGATGATTGCACGACACCAGTTCCGAGGAAAGTACTGTTGTTGGAACATAACAGAGAACAATTTAGCAAGAAATGGGGCTATACAGTTGCCCGCCAGTTTCAAATAGTCCCCAGGGATGTCGTCCCAACCGGGAGCTTTACCAGAGCTCATTCTTGAGATGGCGCACCGGACTTCATCTACAGAAATAGGGGCATCCAGTTCATCATGTAAAATACCCGCACTCTCCTCGGGAATCACTTCATAAGTTAGTGTTCGGTTAAACAAATTGTGAAAGTACTTGTGCCAAGCCTGTACATCTATGGGAGGGCGTACGGCTCTCTGGTTTGCGGCTCTCCTTACCAGGGACCAGAATCGAGATGGGTTTTTAACATTTTTTATGAGTGTTTCGCATGTGGTTCTATAGTGCTCTCGTTTCTTCAGTTTGATCAGCCTTTTATATTCGTTCCGTTGTACTAGATACATATCTTTATAGGCTACATCGCTACATTTTCTAACTTGCCTGAGGGCCTCCTTAACCTTCCTCCTGGCGCTGCGACACTCCAAATCGAACCACCTCGGTTGCTCTCGGCTATCCGATGCCTGCCTACAGGCTGTCCTGTACATGCAGCTCGCATTTGATAGTAAAATATTCTCAAACGTGTCCAGTGCGGAGTCAATGTTAGTGTCTACCAATATCAGCAATAAACTCTGGTGAGGCAATGTTGTTTCTCACATCTTGCAGCTTATCAGGGTGTGGTGGGGAGAGAGAGAGATAGAGAGGGAGAGCGACTTTAGTTTGATTACTTTATTTCAGCCAATGACCCACTGGAGTAATACATCAGGTACACAATTATGTTAACCAACATTTATGTCACAATTATGTTCTTGGCTGCCCGATAAAATCTTAGGTTATCTAAGTTGTACATATACATTGTATGTACATTCGGATCAATAAGATTTTTATATGATAAATCTCTTGAGTCTGCACTGTTATTTCCCGCTCTCTGATCCATTATGTGTGGGTAATAAGTACAACTACAAGTAACAGAATACTATCAAACTTCAGTTTGAGAGACAAGAGACAAGAGAGAGATAGATAGATAGAGAGAGAGAGAGAGAGAGAGAGAGAGAGAGAGAGAGAGAGAGAGAGGGGGGGGGGAGAAGATGGGGGGATGTACAGAACTTTTTGGGGGTACTCACTCAAAGACAGACAATAACGTTCAAATGAGTTCCCCGAACCCACAGGGGGACCATCCACTGAAAGTTCCACATGTATATCAAGTATCTTATCAATGAAGACAACAGATGGGGTCTGTACACTTATCCAAACACAGAAACCATCCACTGAAAGTTCCATGTGTGTATGATGTATCTTATCAATGATGACAGCAGACAGGGCATCTGGCATGTATCAGTATGAGACTGCCACAGTGGGCCTGGACAGGGTAGTGTGTCAGTATGAGACTGCCACAGTGGGCCTGGACAGGGTAGTGTGTGTCAGTAAGGGACTGCCACAGTGGGCCTGGACAGGGTAGTGTGCGTCAGTATGGGACTGCCACAGTGGGCCTGGACAGGGTAGTGTGTGTCAGTAAGGGACTGCCACAGTGGGCCTGGACAGGGTAGTGTGCGTCAGTATGGGACTGCCACAGTGGGCCTGGACAGGGTAGTGTGCATCAGTATGGGACTGCCACAGTGGGCCTGGACAGGGTAGTGTGTGTCAGTAAGGGACTGCCACAGTGGGCCTGGACAGGGTAGTGTGCGTCAGTATGGGACTGCCACAGTGGGCCTGGACAGGGTAGTGTGTGTCAGTAAGGGACTGCCACAGTGGGCCTGGACAGGGTAGTGTGCGTCAGTATGAGACTGCCACAGTGGGCCTGGACAGGGTAGTGTGTGTCAGTAAGGGACTGCCACAGTGGGCCTGGGCAGGGTAGTGTGTGTCAGTAAGGGACTGCCACAGTGGGCCTGGACAGGGTAGTGTGTCAGTATGAGACTGCCACAGTGGGCCTGGACAGGGTAGTGTGTGTCAGTAAGGGACTGCCACAGTGGGCCTGGGCAGGGTAGTGTGTGTCAGTAAGGGACTGCCACAGTGGGCCTGGACAGGGTAGTGTGTCAGTATGAGACTGCCACAGTGGGCCTGGACAGGGTAGTGTGTGTCAGTAAGGGACTGCCACAGTGGGCCTGGACAGGGTAGTGTGTCAGTATGAGACTGCCACAGTGGGCCTGGACAGGGTAGTGTGTGTCAGTAAGGGACTGCCACAGTGGGCCTGGGCAGGGTAGTGTGTGTCAGTAAGGGACTGCGAGTTCGAATTTTCAATTCGAACTTAATGCAGGATTTCTCACCGTCAACCACACATCGTGCACACAATAAAGAAAAAAAATCGTAATCTACTTCAATTATCCAGCGGAGATTGCAGAGAGGTGACAAATTAAGGCACACATGAGTCAGCGGAGAACGAATTATCGAATATTTTCAGTGTCGAAGCGTCACAAAACATAAACCCTAGTCTGGTCGTCGCCATCTTGGATCTTAGTTCGCCTCAGAAAACCTGAGGGCGGACCCGGCGGTCGCCGAGTGATCCGCCAGTGACGTCACCTGAACAAATCGAGCGCAACAAAAAACCCGCCGGTGCCCCGTCTCGCCCGCCGGCGGATTCAGGCGGACAAATCGAGCGCAGCCTGTAACGACCCTAAGTATGAACCGACCCTAAGTATGAACCGGAAATCGTCGCAGAGTTATCTGCTCGGCTCTCTCTTTATGCGATTTACCGCTCCTGCACCTGTTCTTCGCATGGAATATATCCCGACAAACGACGCATTAGTTGCTTTACGAGTTTTTGTGTTTTTGGTGCATTTGTGCCGTTTATTGGCGCTGCTGAAATGGTCGAAGTCGGAAACATTCGGAACGTCGTTTAGCTTAAGATTACACCCGAATCACGCGCACCGTTAAGGTGCATGGAGTACAGTACCGCCGAGCAAGACGTTTGTCACAAAACGCAGATATATTAACGCGGCCGGATCTTAGCATAACTCTCCGGGCGTGCCAAGTCAGTCAACGGTCGCGTTTTATAAAACCAGACTACAAATAGACTACAGGGAGGTGACTCTCATATCATTTCCGGCAGCGGAGACGGCTTTTCACGGGGAAAAACTTTTTTGAACTCTATATTATGTGTTAAACTACACAAATGCACCAAAAACACAAAAACTCGTAAAGAAACTAATGCGTCGTTTGTCGGGATATATTCCATGCAAAGAACAGGTGCAGGAGCGGTAAATCGCATAAAGAAAAAGCCGAGCAGATAACTCTGCGATGACTTCCGGAGTAACTTTTGGCCGGGAGTAACTTTTGGCTGCTACATGCCGTCTCTTTTTAGTCGAATTATTAAGAGTACCGGGCAGATAACTCTGCGACGATTTCCGGTTCATACTTAGGGTCGGTTCATACTTAGGGTCGTTACACAGCCTAGTGTCAACCGTCAGCCGGAAGTAGCTCTCTGATATCGGAGGTTGTATCGCTCTCAGCCAATCACGAGCCTTGAAAATAGACGCCGCCACGTGACCCAGATTTTGCCTCCAGCTCGCACTCAGCTGCGCAAATTCTGTGTTCCGCGTGATTCGGGTGTAATACTGCCAATAAACGTCGTTTAGCTTAAGATTACACCCGAATCACGTGCACCGTTAAGGTGCATGGAGTACAGTACCGCCGAGCAAGACGTTTGTCACAAAACGCAGATACATTAATGCGGCCGGATCTTAGCACAACTCCCCAGGGTGTGCGAAGTCAGCTCGATTTGTCCGCCTGAATCCGCCGGCGGGCGAGACGGGGCACCGGCGGGTTTTTTGTTGCGCTCGATTTGTTCAGGTGACGTCACTGGCGGATCACTCGGCGACCGCCGGGTCCGCCCTCAGAGGTTTTCTGAGGCGAACGAAGATCCAAGATGGCGACGACCAGACTAGGGTTTATGTTTTGTGACGCTTCGACACTGAAAATATTTGATAATTCGTTCTCGCTGACTCATGTGTGCCTTAATTTGTCACCTCGCTGCAATCTCCGCTGGATAATTGAAGTAGATTACGATTTTTTTTCTTTATTGTGTGCACGATGTGTGGTTGACGGTGAGAAATCCTGCATTAAGTTCGAATTGAAAATTCGAACTCGCAAAGGGACGTAACTCTACATTATGACCTCCCTTTGCGTAAAGGAAAATCGCACGAGTGCGTGGTCTTAGTGTATAATTATAGGGTCTTTGACTGCACCTAGGCTCAGGAGTCACTTATCAGGGCACAGGTAGTGGTAATGAAAATGTTCAATTTACACAATAACCTCAAACCTTACCATAAACCAAGAAGACAGCACATTTCCTCATCATCGCTACCGCTGTCTAAACACCACAATTGTGCCGCCATGTTGATCAGCCGAAAGGGCTCGATTGGCACGAAAGCTGTCGATTAGCCGATCACGTCACGGGGGACTGCGGTGACGTGGCGGCCGACGGATTCAGGCGGATAAATCGAGCGCAGCCAGTACTAACGCGCTCCCCAGACTCGCCACCGATACTTGGCAAGCATGCTCCAGCTTGGACTCCGCCTCACCCCATCTCGGACTTCCTCTCACCACCACAGTCTTTCCCTACGAACTGATTCCCCATGAATCGCCTCTTTCTTCTCAGCACACTCGCAAACTTCCTCTTAATCGTCATCTTGCACTCTGCGTTCAAATACTCGGCAGTTGCAGCGTTCACACAGCGTGCGAAAAGCGGAAGTTGACACCAGCCAAATGTCACTGTTAACTGTGCGCTGATTGGCTTATAAGACCCTTCAGCTCATTATAATACTCTGATCATCCAATGAAATTCATCCATAGAAAACTATAGGGATCGTTTCAAACATAAAACTGTGATAAAAATGGAGCAATTTGGTGAAAGAATTATGTTTCTATGATGAAAAATAGGGAAGTTATGAGTTACTGAATATTAATTAGGTCATCAGCTGATTTGACAGCACAAGAAATGTTTATACCATGCATAATAAATGACAATTTTCATCATTTTCCGCTACTTTGACAAGTTTATTGGTTACATCCATGCATAGCCGAGACTTTGTGGCGTCTAAAACTGGGGGTCCTCTCAAAACTCATAATAATTATGAGAAAATCTTAATTTTTCAAGGTAGCCTAAGACCTTAAATACAGTTTGTTCTTTAGATAATTGAACGAAGACTCTTCATTGAACTTGTCCGCAGTGTTTTATCTTTTTTTTGGTTTAACTTAGTTGCTTTTACCACAGCAGATTCAGGATTTAATTCATGCAAATCTCTGCAGCCACAAATACATCTTTGCAGGCCCTATCTGGATGTTTCGGGTATTCACAATCTATCTTTTAGAGAACTCCGTAATGAATTCTTACATAAACAACCTCAGATTAATTCATGCAAATCTCTGCAGCCACAAATACATCTTTGCAGGCCCTATCTGGATGTTTCGGGTATTCACAATCTATCTTTTAGAGAACTCCGTAATGAATTCTTACATAAACAACCTCAGATTATTCAGCCTGATCCAGAAACAGCACACCCCTTCCAACATGAACGTTTAAACTGCTTCACTGGTGGATGAGGTTAGGCGTGCTTTGATCCTTGGCCACCCTGCAAAGGTTCGACATCTTGTATCTATGCCATATGCAAGTGTATCAATCACACTCACACACACACGCCCACACCTGCAAACACATACATGTGCAAATACACACTTTCTCCCCCCAGCGTGTTTGTGTGGAAGTGCAAAATTCCCATGATCAACTTTTCATTAACACTTTGTTATAAAAGACTGTCAAGTCTGAAACAAAGTCACAGAGCTTGGAAATGTTCTCATGTTGTGAAGTAGTAACATTGCAGCCAACAAGGCGTGGAAAGGAGGTTCCTGATATCTTTATTCTTTTCCACTAATGACCATTTGTTGCCATGTGCTCAACAGTGGTTGTGCAGCTGAATGAAGTAAGCCCCATTATTAGTTCGTATTGCACCAAGACAATGTAATGGCTTTGTTATAATGATAGCATCTTCACTGTCTTACTTTTTTTGGTTATGTATGTATAAAATTAATGACCTCTTATCGCTTGTTGATGTTTACAGGATCCTTTGCAACAAGTTATTGTTACTTGTTACTAGATCCTTATGAGGTATGTCATTTGCTAGGTGATGTATCAACTATAATAAGTCCCTTGGACGGTCTTAAAACAACTATGTATATGATGGATTTTGTGTAACAGGTTACTTTGATGCTTCTGTTGTAGGGGTTGCTTGTGCAAAGTTCTGATAGAAGAGTAACAGTGTCATGTATGCTGTTATTAGTCATATGCTTTAGTAGTGTCGTTTTTTAAGGACAAAGTAATAAATCAATAGCCTGGTATCCTCCGCAGTGAGAATTTCCCAGAATCTGTATTTGTGTACAAATCTAGATCATAAGCATTCTCTAATCAAAGTTGTAGAACCTGCAGTGAGAAAACGACGGACAGACAGGGAGGGATTAAAGACTTGCCACTTCCTAGTTGACAAGAGGAATAGTAGGGCTTCACACTGTTTTCTACATGGCAGAATTTGTAAATAAACATGACTGAAGAGAACAGTCTGCTTTAACTTTGCTGCTTTATTTCTTATGAACCGTGACATGACCAGCATTCGTACACAAGGCAGACAGCTCATTCAGACTTCTACATTTCATTCAGGCAGCTGAAACTCTGGCAGATGACACATTTATGAAAACCACTGCTACAAAGTTGCACATAATATATGTACAAAAGGCATAAATTTATGAATGCAAAGAACTGAGAAAAATGAAGATGAAAGATGACTGAGCTATGGGAGAACTTGAGTACAAATAAAAAGGACAAGCAGACAAAATACAAGTCCAGAATGGACCCACTTTTATCAATGGAGGCTTTTGCTTGCCAACAACCATTCTGATACACACCAGAGATAACGAAAGTTATTATTACATAAAAAAGTTCTCTTATCTCTGGCATATGTGATATCATCACTTCTTGCACCTACATATGTGAATTAGCCAGCAGTCACTCATTTCTGTCCTCTTTGCCTTCAAACACTATCCGAGTCTACTGCCTCCACCACCATTGAGATTTGAGAGGGAAAAACTCCACAAATGATTCTGCTGCTTGTGCTTCAACTGCAACTCTCACTAGTGCCATGGCAACAGTGGTGTTTTTGTACTTGAGGAACTTTGTAGGCAGTTGTTTGCAGCTCCAAGCTCTCATCTACCAAAAGCAGTCTTTCTTGCCAGCAAGTCTAGCATTACGCACTGTAAAATGCCAAATTCACCTCACATGAAAGCTGATCTTCTGAGAGCCAAATCAAGAGAGTGCATTGATTGTGGTCTAATTCTCTAGTCCCTTCACGTCGATGCTGGTGATATGGGGAACCAAACTATTATTAAATACACAATGAAACTCATAAAAACTTCCACAAGTCTAAAGCTTACTCTAAAACAAAAACTCTGATCCAGAGGTTTAACTAACTGAAGATGTGTGGTTAGAAGGAAGATGAAGAAGCATGGATCTGCACTTCAGACCTCTCAGTCCAACAGTCTCTACTCCTGCCAGTCCTCCTCCCTCTGCTCCCACAGCCTCATGCTTCCAGCCGTGGACAACACAACAAAGCAAGCGTTCAAAACTCAATGCTTTTAGACCAAACAGTTGCGACCAAAATAATCAGAAATAAAGAAGCACTGCATGAACTGAGAGAGCTTTAATAACAGTTTGTCACCTAAAAAAGCAACGTCTCTTTCTCAGATGTCTCCTTTTTGTGTTTACATTCCTTGAATGAGCCTATTTCAAATTTTCTTGACAAATGTATTTCAAGCAAAAGGTTACAGACGAAAATCACTCCAAGCAGACAAATCGTCCTTTTTCATGCTTCCATCATGCAACGTTCCAGATCTTGCCCCAACACTGTAACCAACATCACATAACTGGCTGGGGATGAAGCTACAGTGCACAGTCGGCAGTACAAAGAAATACCAACAAAGGCAGTCAAAGAATTAAATCCAGATAATAGACACAGATATTCCCAAGCACAAAATATCCAACACTTTCTGGTAGTCAAGTCAATTCCTGCATTACTGGGTTCTGACCAATGCCAGAGGATCATGAGAGACAAGAGTCACAATCTGAGAAGACCGAATTACGAAGTTCAAAACTGCCAAAGCAGTGTGGCACAAGAGCAAGCTCAGTCTCTTCTTCTCTTGCACTGCCAAGGCCTGGGGGCAGTTTTCCTTTCTCATGGCTGCTTTGCAAAGATCAAGTTCTAGTCCTTTGCTGGAGAAAGTCTGTCCCACTTTTCTACAGGTAGAGTGAAGCAGCAAAGACGATGTCCCTCTTGATTCTCTGGATGCCTGCAGGGAAGGAAAAGAGCAGAGAGTTAGTTACATGCTGTTTTATCGACAGGTTGTATTTAATAGCAACGCAAACACACACACACTCACACACACACACACACACACACACACAAACAAGGGGAGAGGGAGGGAGGGAGGGAGGGAGGGAGGGAGGGAATGAGAGAGAGATTGTGAGAGAGAGATTGTGAGAGAATGAGAGAGAGATTGTGAGAGAATGAGAGAGAGATTGTGAGAGAATGTGAGAGAGAGAGAGAGAGAGAGAGAGAGAGAGAGAGAGAGAGAGAGAGAGAGAGAGAGAGAGAGAGAGAGAGAGAGAGGGAGGGAGGGATGCCTCCAAATACATAAGAGAAATGGAAACCGATGCAGTTAACACAATGAATGCAATGAGTTGTGACTTCTCTTGCAAGAACAGGAAAGTTTCAAAGGAAGAAAACAGAAAGAAGGGCCATGATTACCTGGATAAAAGTAAGGGAGCATCAGACGAGAGCAAAGAAGCAAGCGGCAATGACAGAGACATCAATCACAGTCGTGCACTTGCCTTCCGAGAACTTGCTTTCCAGCTCTGTGTTGCCGATGGCTTTGGCTGCCTGGCACATCTGCCTCAGCAGCTCCTCCAGCCTGCGCATGCACCGAATGATGCTGCCTGGAACAGAAACATGCACTGCATGAGCATGCAGGAGAGGAGACTGGAACACGGAGACACACACAACCAGCAGCATGCAGCTTTCTAGGCTTGTGACTACTTATGTACTCTGCACTCAAATGGGACATCAGCCTTTCTCAAGCCCTGGAAAGCACTTCAGTGCACTGGAAGTGAACCTTAAAGCACTACAAGAAGAGCAAAGCAAGTTATGCAAACTGCATAAAAACATTTTAAAATCTGAAAAAATATAAGAAAATTGAAGACTTGGGCAAGAATTAACATAGACTCAACTAAATCCATCATCACAACCCAATCTCTACCTGAATTACCTGACACCGGCTCCTCACCTCTACGCTAAAATTAAAAAAGCAATCTATACCATCTACCTCTCAGCAGGTCAATCAAAGTATATGAAAGTGGCATCTTGGTCTTTAAACATTGCCATCATAAAAAGTTTTACTCCTGGACCAAGACAATTTCTGACATGCCAGTAACTGGAGCGGCTACATACAGACAATGGTGCACCACTTGTTACCCATCCTGCACTGCTAGATCAGCAACTACTGTTTGCTTCAAAGTGGAAACTCAATTACTTGCCGTCCAGGCAGCATTCAAAGCAAGGACCCACCTTCAAAGATGTCTGTCATGGTGCAGACCTGGAGGAAGGTGGAGCCATTGCACCAGGCATTGACAACGTCCATCATGTGGGGACGGAAGGACTCCACGTAGGTCTCGGTGTCTTTCTCCAGCTTGGCCTCATTGCTCACCCGAGCTATCTGCCTAGCTGTGTCCTGCAGAATGGATGGATGGTTGGATAGTGGTTTATAGCCTTTCAGCCTTTGTAGGCTATGTAAGGCCATTAAGCATGACAATCACCAAAACAGTTTAGAGTAAACGTAAATCAAGTAATGGTGCCCCTAGTTATTCGCCTCTTAGGAATCGCGTAGGGAGACGCAATGGGTTAATTCTTACCCCGAACCACCAAGGGGATGTCCTGCAGAAAACACAAGCAACAACAGAAAAATGTTTTGAAAGATAACTGTCAGCAAGGATGATCAAGATGAAGCAGCATAATCTCTTCAGAGCACAAGCCTTGGGTTGAAAGTTTGTGCTCTATACAAATCCATAATACTGACAGGTAAAAAAATAAATCAATGCACAAACACTAGCAGTAAATTTCATGGGTTTTTCATTAAAGCATCAGCGTGCTGCTTGACCCTAGAAATGCAGGAGGGAGGCAAAAACCTACAATACAAAGGTAAAAATGCATGGAATTGGTCCTTTGAGGCAGGCAGAGTACTTGACATCAAACAATGACTCGCTCAGACAATAAACCAAAGCATACATACACTTCTGACAGAGTTGCAAATCATTCACCTGCATGATGCGCAATGGGCCACTGAGCTCCTCTGTGAGTTTAGGCATCTCGTTAGATTTCTCGTCAAAGACGAAACAGCTCATGAGAGAAGTGACTTGCTGCACTGACAGGTTGTTGAAGACGTTGTTGAAGAGCAGCTCAGTCAGGAGCAACTCATCCGCACTGGAATGCAAGCATCATTCATGTCTGACTGGTCAACTTCAAGTGGTCATCATTGTCTCAAATGCAAGTTTGAGTACAAACGGTTTCAATGCAAATCTGCAGATTTATAGAAAAGCTATCAAAGCTGTTGTTCTATGTCAGAAAATAAAGTCTTGATCCAGTCTTCCAAAATATTCCTTAAGTTGCTGATTCATACTTCTGCCTTCTCTCTGCAGAGGAAACCAAAGGAGAGACAAGAGCAGAAGCCTTTCACCAGCAGAGGGTAACCCAACATTACCGGAGTGCTAAACTGACTTTCCCAGACATTCCTCTCAGCTTTCATTCATCAGCTTACAAACTGAATGAGGTAAAAAGGCTGGGACATACGCGCTGATCTCACAGGCCACTCGGCCTTTCATCTCGATGACATCTGAGGCTGTGCAGTAGCCAAGGCGACGCAGCACCCTCTTCCTGTTCTTGAGTTCGTCCATCTGCAGCAGCGACTTCTTCTTCTTCAGCTCCTGCTTGATGGCCTTGACCTTGTTCCCTAGCTGTGGATGCAGACACAAGACACAGGGTCAGTAATGGGGAAAAATGATGGCCTGTAAGAGAAGTGTGGATCTTGCAATGTGAACTAACAGGGGCGATAAAGCAGTCACAGAGTTGCATGCATTACATTTCAAAACATACCATATTGTTGCATTATTATATATTCCACCAAGAAAAGCTACAATGCTGAAGTAAACATGAGGTGCAAAGAAGTAAGAAATCTAGCCTTTGTTCTGGTGTGAATACCTTCTTTTCATAGGCCATGTAGGGATGCCTCAGCTATCACAACTCAGCAAACTGAGGGGAAATGGTGTTAAAAAAAAAATCAAGCTAAGTCAAGCTTCAGTTGCATGTAGTAAAACTGTCTTTGCTCACTGAAAAAAAATGATCAAACCAAAGCAAGTACATGTACACTAAATGTATAAAGATGCAGACTAATCTTTCCTCTGAGTGTCTCACCTTGGTCTTCTTGTCATACAGATCATACAGACTCTCCAGCTGCTCATCTTTGTGCATAGGGTGGGCGTACAGACGGTGCTCAAAAGCCTCGATTTTCTGTAATGCCAGGCCAACAGTCACAGGTCAAGACATGCGGTGATGGCTCTCATTACAAAATATACAACAAACAGAGGACAGGCCAAAGTTGGATTGTGTCATTTAGAGTGGTCGAAGGGAATACAGCTGAGGAGGACTGCAGTAAAATTATACAAACAACCAAAAACCAAAGCAAACAAGAAGGGCAAAGCCCATACGACTCACATGCTTGACCTTGACCTTTACATGACCTTGACCTTCAGGTGACCTTCAAGGTCAAGGTCAAACAACTAAACCTACCAATGACATCATACACTAAGAAATGCTTTACACATTTTTCCTACCAAAATACATGTGACCTTGACCCAAGGTCAAGGTCATCAAAGGTCATGCAACACAAGCTGTTAATTCAAGACATAGGAAGCACAATGGTGCTTATTGGCACTTTCTACCATGAGATATGGTCACTTTTAGTGGTTCACTACCCCATTTTGGTCACATTTCATAAGGGTCAAAGTGACCTTGACCTTGATGATATGTGACCAAATGTGTCTCATGATGAAAGTATAACATGTGCCCCACATAATTATTAAGTTTGAAACAGTTATCTTCCATAGTTCAGGGTCAAGGTCACTTCAAAATATGTATACAATCCAACTTTAAAGAGCTCCTGTGACCTTGACCTTGAAACAAGGTCAACCTAACTGGTATCAAAAGATAGGGCTTACTTTGCCCTATATACCATATATAGGTCAGGTATCCAATCTCAAAAACTTTAGAGAAAATTGAGAAAATGTGAAAAATGACTGTTTTTTAGACAACATTTATGGCCCCTGCGACCTTGACCTTGAAGCAAGGACAAGTCACTATGTATGTTTTTTGAGGCCTTGTTATCATACACCATCATGCCAAATTGGGTGTTGATAGACTTAATAGTCTCCGAGAAAAATCCAACGTTAAAGTTTTTCACGGACGCCCGGACGCCCGGACGGACGACACGGGTGAGTACATAGACTCACTTTTGCTTCGCATGTGAGTCAAAAACCAGAACCAACACACATACCCATGCAGGGATGCATGCACCTGCATGCTACACCTGTTACTTAAAATATATAGATATATAATATGAAAAACAGACCACAGCTAGGATGTCTGTGAAACTTGTACTAGGGACATTATTTACTTCAGAGATGGCCCATTATGTGAAACAAAGAAATAAGAAAGAAAGAAAGAAAGAAAGAAAGAAAGAAAGATAGAAAGAAAGAAAGAAAAAGAAAGAAAAAAGACAGAAAGAAAGACGGATAGAGAGAGAGAAAGAAAGGAAGGAAGAAAGACAAAAGAATCAAAGAAAGACAGAAGGAACAAAACCTCTAGAGAGGGAATCCATGTCAGAGGAATTATCTTCAGCTTCAAAGTACTGGGAGTCAACATGCTGATCACAAGGACCTCGTTACAAACTACTGCCAAAGCCATGCCACTGCTGCAAGAAAGACCACACACTCTGATAATAACAAGAACACATTTCCCATCACAGAGTGCTGAACCTTCAGGATTCCAGATGCAAAGGCCACTGACCTTGATGACTTTCTCCAGGCCTTTCTCGCGGATGCCCATGTTCTCTATGGGGTCCAAGAGCGGAACGCCTCCCTTGCACTCCTTGCTCCTCAGTGCCTCCTGCAGTCATAGAACCATAGACCCTTTCACTACAATGCCATCACTCTGCCACTGCATCTGTGTGTGTGTGTGTGCTTGTGTGTGTGTTTGTGAGTGTGTGTGTGTGTGTGAGAGAGAGAGAGAGAGAGAGAGAAAGAGAAAGAGAGAGAGAGAGAGAGAGAGTGTGTGTGTGTGTTATGGTGTGTGTGAAAGTGTGTGTGTGTGTGAGAGTGTGTGTGTGTGTGAGAGTGTGTGTGTGTGTGACAGTGTGTGTGTGTGTGTGTAAGTATGTATGTAAGTATGTATGTATGTATGTATGTATGTATGTATGTATGTATGTATGTATGTATGTATGTATGTATGTATGTGTGTGTGTGTGTGTGTTTGTTGGCATCATAATCACTCTCAACCACTCAGAGTCATCATTACTGCCACTGTAATCATCATGTTCATCATCACCACTGGCATCATCACTATGACCACATCACTGCCATCATCACCACCTTCAATATCACCATCACCACAACCCCTAGTACCTACATCACCACTGCCATCACCAGCACACCACCACCACTACCACCATCACCATCACGATTACCACGATGACCATCACACCACTTCTACCATCACCTCCACCTCTTTAAAGACCATCATCATCACCTCTACCACCATTGCTACAACCACCCTCATCACCATCACAACCTAATTTGCCACAGGACAGCTACGCCAAGTTACAGCAGCAAGGACAGGCAAGCCAGTACCTGCAGGGAGCGGAGGACGCTCTGGCGGTTGTCACGGGGGCGGATGTCCTTGGGCAAGTAGATGCGGAGCTTGGAGATTTTATGGATGAGGGTGTGCAAGACGGGAACCACCACCATTTCGCTGGGCTCCCCCTGCACTGCTGGCCGCATGCTGGTGGCCACGCGTGACTGCAGGCTGTCCTTGGCGCAGTGCAGAAGAACCTCCACCACGTAGATTGGACTGGTGTCGGCACTCTTCTTGCCCTGCAAGCACAGTTTCTGCATGCTTGGACACTGATAAACAAGCATTATCATCTCCATCATCTTCATTGTCATATGAGGAGACTGCCAGCTGCAACTAGGGCAAGCATGCACATTTTTGGGTGATAAGTCTGCCCCTCCTTTTGTAAATCTCATCTTTATATCAGCAAAAAAATAATATTCTTTAAGCTATGTGTCTATGAAATAGAGTTTGATCCTCTAGGCAAGTCCTTCAATATACATATAGAAGAGCAGAAAAAAATTGCTTTTAGAAATGGAATATTGAAAACATTTCAGAGCAGGTTGTTGCCGGTATTACCACTATAAATAAAGACACTATCATACACAACAACGACAAGAAAAGGCCCTTCACCCAACGCATCCTGATCCAGTCTCCCCACCCCCACCCCCCCGCTGCTGCTTGTGAGTAAATACCTTTCCTTCTGAATAAAGTTAAAGATTATTTATTATTAAAAACAAATTATTAAAGGCAAGCATGCAAAAGAGAAGAGAGAAAACAATGATGGAAAACACTTCCTAAAAATGTTCTGCCATGTGTGCCAGCTCCAACCTTGACCTTGTCAGTCATGACGAGGCCACTGCTGTTCCTAATCTGCCAGTAATCCACTCAATAATTGACTACTTCTTCAATCTTTCATCACAACAGCTCTTCCCATCATACAACAAACTCTGGTGACCACCAAGAATATGCTTTGTTCCATGTATCTGTCAACAGCTTTACCCGGGAGGAAAACATGTTTTTTGAATTCTTTGATCTTAAAATTGAAGATGGCATGATGTGAATCTGATCGATGTCAGTTGTATGTTACACTTTATCAACACCTCTACTTTTCATGCTGGGAGGAAAGACAAGTTCTTGGTGTTTACTCACCATGCTCTGGTCATTTTTCTTCTGGAAGTTGACCACCACGCCCCACCCAAAGTCAACATCCTCCTTCACCACCTGGTATACAAGAGAAAGTTATCAAAGCAGTCATTATCAGAAAAAGCCCTCTTATTGATAAGTACACAAAACTTCAGGTCCAAACGCACCCATCCTGAAGAATCAGGCAGTGAATTTGCCTTCCATTACTGACGTCCATGGCGGCACATGCTACTTGGGGCCACCCATGGTCCCACTGCTGGCACAGACTTCAAGAGCTCTGCAAGGTCCAGCTGTGGCAGTGGAGATCTTAGAGCAGCAGTGATGTGTAATATCCCATATGCCCTTCTCCATCCCTTGCTGCCCATTCATATGCCGACCTCACAGTCAGCTAGGCCTCAGCTGCTCCACTCCCTCTCATGTTCCCTCCTCGGACTCAGTGTTCTCATTTTCGTGGTCAAGGGATGACCTTGGGGAAGTGAGGCCTACATTCTCCACTTGGTCACTAGTTTTTGGACATTGAGAATGAGAAAACTAGAGAACTAACACACAACATCCTGGCTAGAACAAGTGGTAGCATGGGAGAGGCTGCTAGGGTGCTGTACAGTGTCATGGTACATTATACAGTCGAGACCGGATGTAAGAAAGTCGTCGGGACTCACTTTTTGTCTTTCATACATCCAGTCTTTACTAAATCCGGTTAACCGGATGTATGAAAATTTTGAGGATCGACTTTCATACATCCGGCCACGCAACTTTTACTTGATAAAAGTATTTTTTTTCTTATCATTTTTGTTTTTATTAGTTTTTTTATGTTTAAATGTTTTGATACATATCCTAGTTACAAGAAAAGGTGTGTGAATAACAAGTGGCAAGTACACGTACTTACATACACACAATCAGGACAACCGGGAGAAAGAGCAACTGTTTGTGTAAGGAACTGTTCTGATTTGCATGTACCGTGCACTCTCCGCCCCCCTCTCTCTCTCTCTGTATATGTGTGCGCGCTTACGCGCGTCCGTCTGTTTGTGTGTGGCACAACTGTACTGTGTGTGTTCCCTCCACAACCCTTTTGCGCTTTTGAAGAAGTTTTTGGTCGTGAAAGCTTTGTAAGGACCGTTGGCGTAGCAAATAAAATTTTATGATTTCTCTCTCTCTCTCTCTCTCTCTCTCTCTCTCTCTCTCTCTCTCTCTCTCTCTCTCTCTCTCTCTCTCTCTCTCTCTCTTTCTCTCTCACACACACACACACTCTCTCTCCAATATGCACATATTTATAGCACACACACACACGCACTGGATACAAAAAAGCGAGAAACTTAAAACCAGTTTTTAATGGATAAAAACAACAACAACCTAGAAAAAAACAACTGAGTCACACCCACGACCAATGCCTCTGATTTTTATTGTACAAAAAATGCCTTCCTGGGCTATTATGGCTCTTCAGTCATGACAAATTTATAACAGGTTAAAATGACTGAATAGACAAACGAAACAGATTTTTAATGGAGTGAAACATAAAATCAGTTTAATGGATAAAATCAACAACAACAACAAGATCATAAAAAACAACATAACATAATACAACAACATAAAATACAACAACACAAAAAAGAACATAAAAAGATAACAACTGATTCACATTCATGACCAATGTCTCTGGTTATAAATGTAACAAAAATGCCTTCTGGGCTGTTATGGGTTTTTGTGACGAATTTATAACATGTTAAAAAAATGACTGATGGGACAAAAAAAAAAAGACTAACTCATTTACAGCTATAGAATCTGGATAAAAATCAGTTGGTGGGGAAGTTTTCAGGGCATCCTCATTTAGACTACCTTTGTGGACACCACCCGCTCAAAATGGCCACAGACATTATGGAGGTAAATGTTCTCCTCGGACCTGTTTACCCCATTTATCGGGAAAAGGGGTGGGTGTTGCAGCCATCTCCGCGAGCAGTCGGAAGTGGTTGTGTACACCACAATGGTGGTTTGAAGGAGGGTGGAGGCCGCGAATATCTCTACATCCGACCCCCATGATCGGGGCCGGAGGGTGTTGTGAGCGAGATAATCACCTACATCTCCATCCACGTATGCAGAGAAAGCCTGGTGATTCCTGCACATGATGTTGATTATTTTTTCTCGGACAACCATGTGCTCGGCCTGGCTACCACATAAGTCAAGGCTTATGGCACGGTACAGGCAGTTCCTATCCCCTACAATGTGGTTTAACTCCGAAGGGACCCCAAGATCTTGGGTTGGACACCGTTCGGGCAAAAACAATGGGCACACTGGCGAACCCTCCATTCCATATTAGTGGGGTGAAAGGCTAGCGGCTGCCCCTCGTGTGCACCACAACATTTTACTTCTCCTTCTTCCCCGTCTTCCAATTTTCTTTTCTTTCCGCTACAACTGTCCCTGTCTCCGCCCTCTCTTACCCCCTCCCTCTCCTCTCTTCCCAAGTCCCTCTCTCTTCCTTCGCTTCCCCATGTCCTTCCAAACTTCTTTCTCCTCCCCCCTGTGTCTCCCGTGTCATCCCAAGTCCCTCTTTCTCCACTCTCCTTTCCCCTCTCTCTCGTCCCCTCTCCTCTCACACAACTCCCTTCTCCCTCTCCTCCTATTCCACTGTCTTTAAAAAAAAGTCTGACACCCGTGTTTGCTTTCCAAAGTCATCCCAAGTCCCTCTTTCTCCTGACTGTTCCCACTCTGTCTCGTCTCCTCTCTTTCCATGCCCCTTCCACCTTGCCTTCCACTCATGCCACTTCCTCCTCCCTCTCCTTACAGGGCACTTCCTCCTTCCTCTCCTCCCAGGCCACTTCCTCCTTCCTCTTCTCTCAGGCCACTTCCTTCCTCTCCTCCCAGGCCACTTCTTCCTTCTTCTCCTTCTCAGGGCACTTCCTTCTTCCTCTCCTCCAAGGGCATTTCCTCCTTCCTCTCCTCCCAGGGCATTTTCTTCTTCCTTTCCTCCAAGGGCACTTTCTCCTTCCTCTCCTCCCAGGGCACTTCCTCCTCCCCTTCCACTCCCGCCACTTCCTCCTCCCATGCCACTTCCTCCTCCTCCTCCCATGCCACTTCCTCCTCCTCCTCCCATGCCACTTCCTCCTCCCTCTCCTCCCATGGAACTTCCTTCTTCCTCTCTTCCCATGCCACTGTCTCTTTAAAAAAAGTCTGAAACACGTGTCTGTTTTTTGGAATCCTCAATGTGGCGTAAGAGCATCTCTTTGAACCCATTAAATCACTTGATCAGTTCCGTCTTTCCTGTCAGCATACACAAGTTGCTTATGACCGTTGCGGACGCCATAGCCTCTCTTGATGTCACCTGGGGCATTTCTTCGTCTTCTTCCTCTGAAGATGCATCGGAATCTGGGATTCTGGAAATGCACGGTTCTGCTGCTACATCCGGTGCAGCTGTTGGATCCTCGGTGAGCACTTCCTCATCAACAGTAAAGTAATCAGATGGGGGGACGTTCCACTCCAGAAACAGGCGAGAAAGGAGCGGCTCCACTTCCTGCAGGTCTTTCTCAAGGCAGGGTTCTGAATCTGATGTTGTCTGGTCATCTGAGGAATGACGGAAGCCAGCGTTGCGAAAGCAGTGGGCAATGGTGTCTGTAGTGGCCTTTTCCCATGACTGCGTCGTTATGTGTATGGCATCAAAAAGAGTTGGCTGGTAGGTACCTCCTCCGCCCTCAGTGCAGGCGAGAAGATTCAAACACATGGACCTCCTGTACTTCACTTTGAAATTGTGAATGATGCTCGCATCAAGGGGCTGGAGTGTCGATGTCGCATTTGGCGGAAGGAACAGTACCTCGACTGCACGGAGATCAGGCAATTTGTGACTGGAACAGTTGTCCATCACGAGTAGGATCTTCCTATTTTGCCTTTCCATGTCTCTGTCAAACTGAATGAGCCAGGGTTTGAAGATTTCTTTTGTCATCCAAGCAAATGCGTTGCTGTCATATTGCACAGGCAAACCTTTCTTGACGTGTTCGAGGCATCTCGGATTCGCGTATTTGCCAATAAAGATTGGCTGACGCTTGTCTGTTCCAGTCATGTTGCAACAAAACATGATTGTCACTCTCTCGCGCGATTTCTTTCCTCCAGTGCAAGTCTCCCCTCTGAAGGCAAATGTTCTGTTAGGAAGAAGTTTCCAAAACAGACCTGTCTCGTCCACGTTGTAGACGTCGTCGGCCTTGTATCTGTCTAGCGTTGGGCACAAAATGTCTTCGACCCAAGCGTCTGTTGACTTTTCGTCGACGGAAGCCCTCTCGCCATATATCGTTTTGAAGACAAAGCCATGTCGAGTCATCGAACGCTGCAGCCAGGAATTTGTGCATTTCCATTTGTTTTCTCCCATCGATGCAGCCAACACCTCGGCTTTGGAGCGGATGATCAAGCCGTCAAGGGGAACGTTGCGTAACCTGAATGTGGAAAAAAGTTGAATTACATTTTTTTTTAAGAAATCAGTGGTGGAATTATGCACTCATTGTTTCATTTCTTGAAAGCTAATTCAAATTCAAATTCTTTAATACACTTCCATGCGGAAAACTCATGTGTGGTTGGTCAGTAAATTATGTAAACAAAGGATATCGTGCAATCACACACAAACACACACACACACACACACACACACACACACACACACACACACACACACACACACACGCACGCACACACACGCACGCACACATACACACACACAACTGCTGCACCCGCCACCACTTCTTCCCCCTCCCCCCACACACACATACACACACTGATGCGCTCACGCACTCACACACTGACACGCACGCACACACACACACACACACACACACACACACACAAACACGCACGCACACAGGTGTAAAGTATGTACATGTATCACAATCGTGTGTCAAGTATCACAGATGTCATATCACATTAAAGCAGCCAGTACTCGAGCGACAGCAGGAACCCACGCATGCATAAATCCACGCTCACGCTTTCACACGCCCTCGCGCACGCACGCACACACTTAAACACTCACACACACCCACATGCATGCACACAAGGACACACACACATCATGCGCGCACTTACACACACACAATGCAAACTGGCGTCAGAAGGGGAGGAGGACGCTACGACAAGATCGAGGGTTGGAGGGACGACGGTGAGGGTGAGGGGTAGGGGACGGCGCGGGGGGTGGGGGAGTAAGGGCGAAGCGGAATTCAGCCGCACAGGTAGTGTAGAATGTAGAACTGGATATTGAAGCGGAATTCAGCCACACAGGTAGTGTAGAATGTAGAACTGGATATTGAACGCCCATAGCTTGATGCCCCTCCCCCCGGCCCCCACCTCCATAAGTTTTAGGCTAGCAGAAAATCAGGCACTGTGGCACAAAGTACAAGAAGACAGACAGACAGACAGACAGACCAGCAAACAGACAGACAGGAACACGAGCACCGAGACAGGAAGCTGGACAGGCAGACAGACACACACACAAACACACACAGACTAGCACGCACGCATGCGCGCACACTTACACACACTGACACGTGCGTACGTGCACACTCATACACACAATGTGACACACTGATAGGCCTACCCACTTTTAGAGCGCAGACAGTAACAACATACAGTTTCAAATCAATCAACAAATAAAAATTCTTAAGGAAAAAATAAGAAAAGCCCACCTGCATGACGTAAACCAGTCCAGCAGCGCTTTGTCCACAGACGGCAGCTGAGAGCTCCGTGCCCGCTTGCTCGTCGTCACAATGTCGCCGCATCTTGCCTGAGCAAGATATTTGTTCCTGTCTTTCATGATGTTCGACAGCGTTGGCAGGGGGACACTTAAATCAATGGCCATCTGTGTTTGGGATTTGTGTGGACTGTCCTCTACTGCCTTTATGATTTAAGGCGCTCAGACAATGTCAACACTCTACGTTTGCCTGTAACTTTCGCTTTGCTGTGCGGGTCCGCCATTTTGCAAGTTCGAGTCGCTATGGAAGGGAAATTACTCTCACCACACTTTGGTGACTTGGGTCTACTTTCGTGTTCTTACAACCGGTCTTGCAACAACACATTTGTGCTGCTCGGGACCAGAGATTTGCTTTCATACAACCGGACTTTTATACATCCGATTTTCATACAACCGGAAAATTCTAAGTAATAACAAAGAGTAGCTTCTGCCGGGACCCTGCCTGCCCCTTTCATACATCCAGACTTTCATACATCCGGTGTTTTATACATCCGGTCTATACTGTACCATGAATGAACAATTTCTTCATTAACTGGAAAAAACAACAACCCACTGTTCCTCTCCTATGGAAGGTACTACAAGAGCAAATACTATTATAATCAAGCATCATTTACAGCTATTGCAATCATGCACAGCTGAGAAAGGTCCACTTTCAGTGCCACGTCTGATTAAAAAGCAGCAGCAGCTGACCTGGACAACACGGCCGGGCGTCAGGCAGGGCAGCAGGTAGGCCGGCTTTTGGATGAAGTGACGCAACTCGGTGCCCAGAGCATCCAGCTGGTGTCGGATCCTGTAGTAGGCAGCCACCTGGTCCTCCCCTGGAATCTCCGTGGCAGAGTACTGCTCCTCCTTCTCCTTCAGAGCTGGGAAAAGCATTCACTGATAGTTAGACAAAGGCAACATGCCAATGTATCATGATGCTCAGAAACACACACACACACACACACACACGCGCACAAACACACACACGCACACACTCTCTGTCCCTGCCTCTGTCTGTCTGTCTGTCTGTCTGTCTGTCTGTCTTTCTCCCTCCCTCGCTCTCTCTCACACACACACATGCACACACACACACACACATGCACACACACACACTCACACGGACATGCACATACACACGCACGCACGCATGAATACACACACACACGCGCACATGCACACACACACACATGCATGCATGCATGTACACACACACACACACACACACACACACACACACACACACACACACACACGCATGCATGCACGCACACTCACACACACACTCACACACACACAATACTAACTCTGACAAAGGGAGGGAATGGCTGCGTAGTTCTGGAACTGGAAGAATGAGCGCTCCAGCATGTACTCAGGGTTGATGCCCTCCACACGAAGCAAGTTGAGCACCATGTTGTAAGTCAGGTGGAAGGCCGAGTTCAGTGGGTCAGGCAGGCCCTGGAAACATGCAAACCAGCAGTGTCATCACTGGTCATCCAGAAACAAGTCCTTTGTGGTCAAGCCTTCCACAGTGGACAGTCAAACCTTACATAGTCAAGGCAGCAAAATTCACTGATAGTCAAGTTGTAGATTTCCATATTGTTAACTATGAAACTTAACCAAAAATTTATCTACACATCTGCTCAAATTTTTAATGACTGAAAGTCTATGCAAAACTGCACTGGTTTTCCTGAGAGAGAAAAAAATCCCAGCTTATTCAAGTCACTTTGTAGCATAATTGTATATTTTCCTGGTTGATAAGAAGGCAAGAAAAATGTCACTATTTTTCAAGTTAAATGCTGTTTCTTCATAAAACTAATGAAGTTGCATCAATAGAGAGTTCATAATGGGTAAAGTCAGCAGTAGTGTCTCATTGCTGAGACCAGAAGAAGAATATCTGATTTAGCAGTAGACTTCTCTTGATGTGATGGCAACACTAACCATGATCATCAATGCAACTTCAGGGAATTAATTACAGATGGTTTTTTTAATCTCTCATTATGTTCCTCTGCACTGAAGACTAGAAGACAAATGGTGAGACGTTAGTTCATGTTCAAGATAACTACTTTCAACATCCTTTCTATGTGTTATCAAGATCTCAAAAAATAATAAATATCAAGCAAGACAAAGAGATGAACAAAACAATCAGTTTCATGAGAAGGCCAATGTTGCACACAAGAGCGCAGGCACTGACCTTGAGAATGGTCTTGGCTGCTTCAGGACTCATCTTCTCGTCCACCATGAGGATGACGATGCCTCGATCGTCCAGACCTCGTCTGCCAGCTCGTCCACTCATCTGGATGTACTCTCCTGATCGCACCTACACAGGGCCAGACATTCATCAACAACAGTGACTGCGGTCTTGCCAATGCCATTCCTCTTTGAGACAGACTTGTGCAACACAAAGCAAAATTGAACACCAGTTTCGTGTAGTAAATGTCAGCAAATGTAAAGCCCAAGGAGACTTTCTCATTAACCACTATGATGTGGATTGGGAAGTAGAAGATGGGGCATTATGAAGGCTACATTATTTAGCAAAGATTTTAGAAAGTGGCATTCATTGCCTGTGTCAAAAGTTTAAAACCACTTTCCACTCATACTGACACTAACTTCACAGCATTACTATCAGAAGAGAAAAAGTGGACGCGAGGGAGAGGCTCACCCATCGGAAGTCTTTGCCATCAAACTTGCGGGCACTGGTGAATAGGACGGTCCTGGCAGGCATGTTGAGACCCATGGCAAAGGTCTCTGTGGCAAACAGTGCCTGCAAGCACAGCATGCATTGGGGGTTCATTGGAACCAGAGCAAATGACTCAAGCACATGCTGAAAGCCAAAATACCCTCAGGTTTAAAAAAAAATCCCACAATACCTTTCTCCATCATTGCCCCGACTGCTTCTTTTCCCGTTTCTTTCCTCTGCCTCTTTCTAAATTTAGTATCAAGTGATGACCTTTGGGGCATAGTTGCACGTTGTTCTACACGTGGTCACCAAAATTAGAACACCGCGTTTGTGAGGGAAAACTGGAGAACAACCCCACGCCTTGACTAGATGGCAAGGGCTGGTTTGCCTTGACTAGATGGCAAGGGCTGGTTTGCCTTGACTAGATGGCAAGGGCTGGTTTGCCTTGACTAGATGGCAAGGGCTGGTTTGCCTTGACTAGATGGCAAGGGCTGGTTTGCCTTGACTAGATGGCAAGGGCTGGTTTGCCTTGACTAGATGGCAAGGGCTGGTTTGCCTTGACTAGATGGCAAGGGCTGGTTTGCCTTGACTAGATGGCAAGGGCTGGTTTGCCTTGACTAGATGGCAAGGGCTGGTTTGCCTTGACTAGATGGCAAGGGCTGGTTTGCCTTGACTAGATGGCAAGGGCTGGTTTGCCTTGACTAGATGGCAAGGGCTGGTTTGCCTTGACTAGATGGCAAGGGCTGGTTTGCCTTGACTAGATGGCAAGGGCTGGTTTGCCTTGACTAGATGGCAAGGGCTGGTTTGCCTTGACTAGATGGCAAGGGCTGGTTTGCCTTGACTAGATGGCAAGGGCTGGTTTGCCTTGACTAGATGGCAAGGGCTGGTTTGCCTTGACTAGATGGCAAGGGCTGGTTTGCCTTGACTAGATGGCAAGGGCTGGTTTGCCTTGACTAGATGGCAAGGGCTGGTTTGCCTTGACTAGATGGCAAGGGCTGGTTTGCCTTGACTAGATGGCAAGGGCTGGTTTGCCTTGACTAGATGGCAAGGGCTGGTTTGCCTTGACTAGATGGCAAGGGCTGGTTTGCCTTGACTAGATGGCAAGGGCTGGTTTGCCTTGACTAGATGGCAAGGGCTGGTTTGCCTTGACTAGATGGCAAGGGCTGGTTTGCCTTGACTAGATGGCAAGGGCTGGTTTGGGAGAGGCTAGAGTGATGTATCATGTTATGGGACATTACAAACTGAGGAGTTACAATCAGATTTCTTCCAGAAAATCAAGATGACATCCTCCATTTAATCCAAAATGCAGTCTCTTTCCCAATGATTTCATTCTGTCCCTAACAATAAAAATAAACAAGCTGTGAATAAACACCTAGAGAACACATACACTTTTGACTTCCCTTGCTACAGGACTCAAGAGAAATAATGCCAAAGTCAAAAGTGAGATTGAGATTCTTCCTGCCAGGGAGAACTGCTGACCTTGATGAGTCCCTCGGCGAAGAGAATTTCAATGGTCTCCTTCAGCAGGGGCAGCAGACCTCCATGATGCACCCCTATGCCCTTCTTCAGCAGCGGCAGCACATGCTCCACCTGCAACACAGCCACAAGCAGATCTCTACAGGTCCTCTACTGGAATCAACTCAGGAAAGAAACTCTAGATAGGACAGACAGGTGCTGCAAGTGTTTTGAGACAGAACCACCGAAAAGTCATTGTTGCAGAGATCATGACTAAAATGCTCTGTACCAATGGTGCTTGAAAATATGCCTCAAGTGTCTTATCAGTCTAGCTATAGAAGGTGTTAACACAATGACACAATAGAGCACTGTGATCAAATATGTTTGAATTTTCAAAGTTTTCTCTTACAAGTTAGACCTGGCAGCTACGGTGCACATTTTAAACCAAAACTGTTTGTCAAATTTCAGTTTATTTAGTTCAGTTTATTTAGAATAAATGAAAAAAAGAATTAAATAACAGCTGTATCTAGTGTTCTTATGAGAACAATAATAGTGATACAACAGAAATAGGGAAATTAAGTATTTTTCAAGAAATCAATTAAAAAAAATCAAGAGACTACATATCAACTTCTAACAAACTTTAATTTGCATAAAATGATGTTGCTCATAAACTTGCATTCAGACATCTTGTCTATCTTGATCATTAAAAGAAATATGACCTAGAATTCTATGTTTTCTGTTAGTGTAAGGCTTGAAATTCAGATAATCCTCAGCAAATGCAGAATTTACCTAATGTTTTTCTTTAAAGTTCTCACTGTACAATTGCAGACTACTCATCTGTCTACAAAATCACTATTTAAAAAAAAGGGACTAGCTCAAACAAAAATTTCAAAATTAATTTCTGCATGAAGCTACCATTGTGAAAAATTAACTTTCTGAGAAATCAGCTCACAGACTTTTTGGAATGTTCTTTGTCACTGAAGAAGGACTCACAGTCAAGTGTACAACTGGATTTCTGTTTCACAGTCACCTGCTATGAGTCTAAACATCTTCCAACAACAAGTTGTCAAAATCAACAAAGTAAGCCCAAATTGTCAATTTCCACTGCTGTGTCTCCCTTTAACTCATTGAAGACGGCACTATTTTTAGCTCGTGTTGACTGGAGACGCATGTTTCTGGGCATTTTTACAGAAATTGCTGAAAAAAATACTAATCAAGCAATGGAAAAACTGTTGCCATCATTAGAACGCTCTTTGTCTCCTCTATCCTTGTAGATCAATGTCATTCTCTCGTTAATTTTATTTTGAATATAGTATTGCAACAAAGATGGGTACCGTCTGGCGTGCCTGTATTTAGTTCGACTGGAGTGAGGCCGACTCTAAGCTGACAGCGTGTACGGATCAGTTTCCGATTCCTCTTCTTCTGTCAGCAGTTCGTGCACTATACCTATGATCTGCTCCTCTAAAACTGCATCTTTTTCATCTTCGGAAAAAGGGATCACATCGTCCTTCTCATCTGATGTTTCTTTCATAGCGATTTCAACAACATCCTCATCGTCTTTCCGTGACGCCATTGTGATTTAGCGTTGAAATCGCCCCTTGCCACATGTGTAAACAAAGTCTGGCAGTGCCTTATCCTCTTCAAATTCAGAGACACAGACGATCTACAATGTTCCTCACTATCTTATAAGAGAACTAGTCTACCTCGACTGGTTAAGAGCCCCTTACAACACGCACAAGAAATTTACATACGCATCGCATCATATGATGCGGTGCGTCGTCAACCGTTGCTCATCTCACCGCATCATATGATGCGGTGCGTCGTCATTGAGTTAAAAGCAACCATGCCAGGCAAGTCAGCAGGAGAAAAGTAAAATGATCCCGACAGCAAGGTGCAAGTAGCAGACAGTACCTGAGGGAGCTTCTTGTCCTCATCCGACAGAGCGTCGATGGCGTTGTTGAAGACCTCCTCCACCAGGCTCTTCTCTTGATCTGCAACAAGCAGCCATGAGTCAGATGCAAGTCACCACTAGTCCTGCTGACGATGGATGACAGGAAGCAGGGGTGCCACACTTGTCATGGTGGTGGACACATTCTACCATGTACTTGGGACTGCAACAACTGAGTACTAATCCTATGTATACATGCAAAACTGCAAGTAATGAACATGCATGCAAGATCACACCACGAGATTGACTCAGACTGCAACTTCTTCAAGCTTCACCAGGACACCAAAGACCTCAAGAAGGCTTCCTGAATGAAGACCTACAACCCAAAACTCCACCTCTACATGGGTATCCATGTCTAGGGATTTGGAAGCAAAAGAGGGAACCAAAGCACCCATTTCAAGTCATGCAGTTCAGACAGGCAAAGTAGAGCCAAAAGGGCAAGAGGGATGGGACATTGATTCTTTACCCGAGTTGAAGTCCAGCTTCGTCATCTGCATGGCATAGGCTTCACACTCCTTCTTGCTGAAGCTGAAGATGATGACTGGAGCAAACTTCCTCTCCATGATCATCTTGACAATCTTGAAGCAGTTGGACTCGTGGCCTGAACAGGGATGCAGGAAGAAAACCATCATTCGCTTGCAGATGTCACCTTACACAGACTATGACTTTGAATATGTTTGGGAGATATGCGTTATTAATTTCTTCAGGGTTGGTTGGTTAGTTGGTTGGTGTTTTACGGCCAATCGGCCTTTGTAGGCTATATACGGCCATTAAGCACGAAAATCTTTAGAACAGTTTGGAGTAAACGCTAATCAAGTCACGGTGTCCCTAGTTATTCGCCTCTTACGAATTGCGTAGGTAGACGCTGTGGGTCAATTCTTACCCCGAACCCACAGGGGAAATTTCATCAGGGCACAGTTACACATAAATGCAACTACACACACAAACACTAAGAAGTCACTGTAATAGTTTTATGATTTCTTTCAGTTCATGATGTAAATAGTTGTGATAATAAATCACTGTTCTGACTTTACCCAACTGGCAATCACACTTTCCAGGAGTGTAATGTTAATTCATGACAGATGATTGATGAAAGGAGAGAATCCAACCTTTTAATCCTCCCTTCCGTCCCCACTTGTCTCCCTTGGCTGCATCCCCCGAGTCCTTCAGCACCGACATGGCCTGGTTGAAGTTGTCTTCCCTGAACTCGCCCTGATACCAGACACAATGCATAAGATTTTACAACACGAAAATTAGCATCCTTTTCAGTTGGAAGCAGAGAGTATGCCTGTGGTGACACAACACATGTAAACTCTCCCTTCCCACTGCCCTTGGTGGAAAATCTCCATAGACAAAGACAGCGTCCACAAATATTCAACATAGTAACCCACCTCTAAAACTTTATCAAAATCACACTGCGATTTTTTGCCTTCAGTGAAGGTTCACTGACAAAGCTTGGAAAGACTAATGTGTTTGATTTTTTTAAAAGGGTTATGAAAATGATGTTATTTTACAGCATGACGTTAAATCAGTGAATGTATTGCACCTAAATGATTCCAATAACAATAAATCAATATTGGAAGGTGAAGAAATGGTTGCCCTGCCTAGTGTCAGTAAGAGCAATATGTCTGGTCATGAGATTGGGTGCTGCAGAGTCCTCTGAGGACATCACTGCCCTGTCCTTCAGGCACATGACAAAGCGTTGCACTTCACTTCCAGTCTTTGTTCAAAGCATCCCATACTCCAACACACAAGACACCGAGGTCACTGTGCAAAGCATACTCACGAGCTCATCCACCACCAGGTGCAGACCATCTCCCCCTGCAGGGAAGATGTAGTGCTGGAGGGGGATGGGGCGGTAGTCTGTGTACACCACATGGCAGGGCTGCAAGACAGATGGACAGCAAAACCTCAAGCTAAACACTCACACCTTTTCTCCCCAAATTCCATGCAGCAGTACTTGGCTTGCTGTGAATTTGTTACAACAAAAATTACTTGCACTCATTTGTTTTCTATTGACAGAAAAACTACAGACTACTGGAACCCAATGCTAGAATAAGGCTCCCTAGTCTAAATTTAACACAAAATAAAATAATTCCACACTTTTACCATGAAACCAAAGGCTTTTCACAAACATTGCATAATAATACCTCAGAAGAAACATTAACAGTAAACTGTGCATCGAAATCTGATATGTGAAAACAAAATCTACATCTGACAAAAGTGCAGGAGAGCAAAGGTTTAACACACAATGCCCTGCAATGCTAAGCTCCACCCTTCTTGCCTTTCCCATGCTGACCCTGGCCACCCAGCAGGGGCTATGGCCCAAGGTCTCGTGACTGCTAAATACATAACTGAGTCTGAAGGGGAAGCATCAGATGGAAAGATTGTGGCGTAGCTGATGTCGAGATCAGTAAGGGAATGGCAGCAAGCAGTGGATGAAGGCCACAGGGACACTATGTCAAGTTTTGCTGGGAGAAAAAGAGGGTGAGGCAGACTCACTGACCTGCTTGTGCAGGTAGCAGATCCACTCTGCAAACTGGATGGCGTTGGGAATGGTGGCAGACAGGAAGACGTAGTGGACGTTGTCTGGTAGAAGAATGATGGTTTCTTCCCACACCACTCCACGCTCTGCAATCATTGAAGGATTGTTCAGCTCCAAGTTTCAGTCTGCAGCCACCCTCTCTTCAGTGAAGAGTCAATGAAAGCTATTTATCTTGTGAAACAGCATCCTTTATAATTCAACATGAAATAAAACATGTAAAATGTGGTAAACTATCCACACATCAAAAAATGATTAACACAGGGCATAAACCTCCAATATATCAAAGACCATTTTGGAGCCAACATCACCGTTTGATTGATTCTACATTTTAACTTACTTAATAATTGTATAACGAAGCATAACCACAATATTCACCAACACACGCACAAGCATGCACACACACACACACACACACATGCAGGCACACACACACACACACACACATGCAGGCACACACACACACACACACACACACACACACACATGCAGGCACACACACACACACACACACACACACATATGCAGGCACACACACACATATGCAGGCACACACACATACACACACACACACACACGCACACACACACATGCAGGCACACACACACACACACACACACACACACACACACACACACACACACACACACACACACACACACATGCATGCACACACACACACACACACACACACACACACACACATGCAGGCACACACACACACACACACACACACACACACACACACACACACATATGCAGGCACACACACACACACACACACACACACACATATGCAGGCGCACACACACACACACACACATGCAGGCACACACACACACACACACACACACACACATATGCAGGCACACACACACACACACACACATGCAGGCACACACACACACACACACACACACACACACACACACACACACACACATGCAGGCACACACACACACACACACACACACACACATATGCAGGCAGGCACACACACACACACACACACACACACACACATGCAGGCACACACACACACACACACACATGCAGGCACACACACACACACACACACACACACACACACACACACACACACACACACACATGCAGGCACACACACACACACACACACACACACACATATGCAGGCAGGCACACACACACACACACACACACACACACACACACACACACATGCAGGCACACACACACACACATATGCAGGCACACACACACACACACACACACACACACACATGCAGGCACACACACACACACACACACACACACACACACACACACACACACACACATGCAGGCACACACACACACACACACACACACACACACACACACACACACACACATGCAGGCACACACACACACACACACACACACACACACACATGCGCACACACTTTCTTAGGTATATGTTCCTTTCCAATTCCATTCATGTTTCCTTCTGCTCTAGGACTGGACACCTACCAGGGTCACGCATGTAGTGGATTTCGTCAAAGATGACCCAGGCCACTTCCCTGGTGATCTCAGATCCTCTGTACAGCATGCTCCGCAAAATCTGAAGCAGGCAGACAGCAGTCAGATGCCTTGTATGGCCAGATGCAATTGACAAATATCAATGCTGAGAGAGAGACAACATCAGGCTGGAAGAATACAACATGGAGATGGGGACAGATGGCTGGAGCCACTCAATGCCCTTTTCATCAGCTGCAACCCCTGGCTGCTGGGCTTTTGGGGCCTGCTCCAGTAGCTCAGCCAGGGGTGGCCCTAAGCAGCCAAGGAATAAGAAGAGCACAAGCAACAGCACTGAGAGGAGCAGATTAAAAAGAAGGAAAAACAGTCAGAGGAGGTGGATACCACAAAGCTCAAAGTCAGATACTTGAAAAAAGTTCACAGCAGGCTTGGATGGAAAACATCCTAATAAAATCTGTCTCCTGGAGACATGAGAAGTGTCATGGAGAAAAGAAACATGACAGAAAACCTTCACAGACCATAGACAGGCAGACACAATCTCCCTCTAAGCTTCTATAGCCTTATTAAATAGCACTCTATATGACCAAAAAATTCTACCATTGGTAAGGGTGAGCTTAGCTTTTCCATCTATCTACCCTTCAGTGAAGTCCAGCTGACAAATTACATGTACGGCGAGACTCCTGCACAGAACATTTACAGCGAGACAAACTCTCGTCAGACTGAGTCTACTTGTCCCTATTTCCTAACAAAATCCTTCCCCAACTGCCTGCATCTTCCATACATTGCTCTCACCTCTGTGGTCATGACCAGACAGCTGGCAGTGGGGTTGATGGTGACGTCACCTGTCATCAGCCCCACGTCCTGGAACTCCTCGTACAGCTCCCGGTACTTCTGGTTGCTGAGTGCCTTGATGGGCGATGTGTAGATGACTCTCTGCTTTGCTTTCAGTGACATAGCAATGGCATAGCTGTCAATAAAACAAAGGACCTCACGCTGTAACAAATGTAACTGTGCACGTCCACGATACTGGCAAAAATGGCGGAAATGCTGGTTGCCCTCACAAAATTATGATTCCTAAAGTCTTAAAAGCTCCAGATGGGCATGATTTGTGATGATATAGCTTCATGAAATGTTTTTCTTAGAGTCTGCGTGTTTATATGTTTCATTTCGGTACCATGAGGTTCACAAAAACGAAATAAAGGCACTGCTTGTGAACAAAATGGCGCCGGTAAGTGTGACATTAGGCGAGTGCAGATTTTGTTTGCTCGAGTTCTTCTTTGAGATGCATTCAAAAGGCGAATCTTTGGTGAAAATATGCATTTCCAACACCATATTTTTTACTCATGCTATTAAAAACTGGGTTTCTAGAAGAAAAGTAACAGTATTGGCCACTCAAAAAAGAGCAATGCGTTCGTTACTTTGGTTTCCGTCGCGCCATGGGAGAAGAAAAACAATTGAACAACACACCGAGTGGTAAAATTGCAGAAAACCAAAGTCATGATTGTGTTTCATTCATTTCACAATCGAAAGAAATAAAAAGATAATGAACGCACATAGATAATACACTGTGATAGAGCTTATCTCTGAAGTCGGTTCCGATCGTTTCCACCGGTAACTTACGTTTTCTACTCGTGTAGCAAACATGTTGCAAAATCATTTCTGCTTTAAACCACACAGGCAACCTTCACCTTGTCTTTCAGGCTTGTTTACACCGTTTGCGCATGTCTTCTGACCTTTACACGCTATTTTTGACCAATTAAAAGGCTTCGTTTCCGCTTGCTGCAGAAGTAACTTACGTCATGCTGCGCACATGGGTTGTTGCTTTCGGCGGTCCATCCGACTCATAATCTGGTTAATAACAATTTCTAGAATAGTTGAAATAATGCTCAAAGGACTTGTGTTGTGAAATAATGTCTCTTTTATTGATAATTCACTCAAATCGTGACCACAAGCATTCTCGGAAATCCATCACCCAAGCTGGCCGCCATTGCTATTCACCATTGCTATTTTCCACCTGCCTGTCACACATTCATTTGCCAGTATTGTGGACGTGCACATATACACACATACTCCTTCAAATAAAGCTGTTGATTTCATTCAGGTTTTCACATTCTATAAAGGGGGAGAAAATAAAATTATTGTTATGATTCAATCTTAAATTCTCTCTCTCTCTCTCTCTCTCTCTCTCTCTCACACACACACACATGCACACAGAGCAATAGATACATATACAACAAGAAGGGCAAAGCCCATACGACTCACATGATTGACCTTGACCTTTACATGACATTGACCTTCAGGTGACCTTCAAGGTCAAGGTCAAACAACTAAACCTAGCAATGACATCATACACTAAGAACTGCTTTACACATTTTTCCTACCAAAATACATGTGACCTTGACCCAAGGTCAAGGTCATCCAAGGCCATGCAACACAAAGCTGTTAATTCAAGACATAGGAAGCACAATGGTGCTTATTGGCACTTTCTACCATGAGATATGGTCACTTTTAGTGGTTCACTACCCCATTTTGGTCACATTTCATAAGGGTCAAAGTGACCTTGACCTTGATGATATGTGACCAAATGTGTCTCATGATAAAAGTATAACGTGTGCCCCACATAATTATTAAGTTTGAAACAGTTATCTTCCATAGTTCAGGGTCAAGGTCACTTCAAAATATGTATACAATCCAACTTTGAAGAGCTCCTGTGACCTTGACCTTGAAGCAAGGTCAACCAAACTGGTATCAAAAGATAGGGCTTGCTTTGACCTATATACCACTTGTAGCTAAGGTCGCCATTCTCAATAACGTGGGAGAAAATTGGGAAAATGTGAAAAATGACTGTTTTTGAGACCACATTTATGGCTCCTGTGACCTTGACCTTGAAGCAAGGTCAAGTCACTATGTATGTTTTTTGAGGCCTTGTCATCATACACCATCATGCCACATTTGGTGTTGATAGACTTAATAGTCTCCGAGAAAAATCCAACGTTTAAGTTTTTTACGGATGGACGCCCGCCCGCCCGGACGGACGGACGGACGCCCGGACGGACGGACGACACGGCTCAGTACATAGACTCACTTTTGCTTCGCATGTGAGTCAAAAATACAGCAATGGTACATAGGAAACAAAATCTGATGAACAGAAAAGTGACATACATTTCAGTTGGGATGATATTGACTTGTTCTGGTCCAACCAGTGCTGTAAGTAAAAGTAATACACAATGAAAGAACTGTAAACACCATTAATTAACCAATCTACAGCAGTTGATAAAATCATACATTTGTATGCCTTAAAACAAGATGACCACACACACAACCACACTAATCCTAGGGGTATTTAGAAAAAATTTGTTTCACATAACATGGAAAAAAAATAGGGTAGGTAGACAGAAACTTTTCATTTTCCCCTCAAGAAAGGTTGCCATTTCATTGCCATAAAGCAATGTTTCTTTTAGAGATGTTTTATGCACTAGGAAAATAATATTTCATTCATATGATATAGCATCTAATGAAATTCATTAACTATTTAAATAAAGGATGTAAATTTTTTGTGTGTGCACTATTTGTGTGTGTGTATACACATGTGTGTGTGTGTGTGTGTGTGTGTGTGTGTGTGTGTGTGTGTGTGTGTGTGTGTGTGTGTGTGTGAGTATTTTCCAGCAGCCAAACAAAATAGTGTAGGGTTAGCGGCAAAATTTAGGGTCAGTCGGGAGCCCGGAAACAACAGTTTTTTGGTGCCTTCCAGAAAACAGTAAACACTGCATTCACTTCCACAGCACAAGCCCTGCTAAAGATGTGCAACCCTCCAGCTACCCAGCTCTACACTGAGTCCCTAGTTCCAACCAAACACATCGGAGGCTCCTGAGATAATGGTCAGGGATGAACTCTCCACCACTGCAAGTGATAGTCTTAATGTCAGTAGGAATTCACAAGAACTAACACCAACACCCCTGCCCTGGCCATCAGCATGTTTCATCTGCCAGGAATCGGCATCATGGCAAAAGGGCAATGTTTGATGCAATGCCACACACACACACACATTTGACTGGCTACTGTAACTGTATGCTTGTTCATGAGACAAATGTTAACTACAGTCACATGCCTTCCCATTCTTGTTAGTAGGAGCCAGTGATTGATATGCACCCTGATAACTAACATTGTAACAATGCTCCCCAGCTAGAGATAACACAGTATGCTGTCAACACAAAAATTAATAATTGAAATTCCACTCTAGTAAAATGTATGGACCCACATAAAACCAACAGGCAGTAACATGAACACTCTTTATAAGCCCCCCCCCAACCCCTCCCCCCCCCCAATAAAGGTGTGTTTACAGTTTCCCAACCAATGCTATTTTTTCCCGCTGACCCTAAAAGATTGTGTGTGTGTGTGTGTGTGTGTGTGTGTGTGTGTGTGTGTGTGTGTGTGTGTGTGTGTGTGTGTTGCTGGTTGGGGTGTTGGGCGGCACATCGGTGGCATTTTGTCGAGCTCTCTCTCTCTCTCTCACTCACTCACACACACACACACACACACACACACAACGTGCGCGCGCACACACACACACACACACACGCACACACACACACACACACACACACACAATCTGTATTGACTATTGTGCCTTCATCATCACGCAACAGTAAAAAGTTTGTGTAAACTGGGATGTATCAATCATGCAATGCTACATGTGAAATGTGAATTTCATTTTCAGAGTACACATGAACAGGTAAATCAATGTGTACATGCTGAAAACTTGGAATAAAGGGCATCATCAGTGTGCATGAGGTAACTGGGCAGTCTTTTCTTTCAGGTTCAATGCATGTGACACAGAGTGTTCTTGCATTGGGGGGGGGGGGGGGGGGGGTGGGGGGGGGGGGGGGGCGAGTCCACTGAGTGACTGACCTACCAGCATCCCCCCCACCCCCCACTTAGTGCCTAATCATGCAAACATGTGAACTAACACACCACCAATACATCAAATGTGCATGCAGACAAATGCATCCCTAGCACCCCTCTCTTCCTCATGTTACATGCCGTGTTGCACCAACTGAGTTTAATTAACAAACTTGCCAACCAGAATGGGTAATGGAATTTTCTCACAGACACCATCTCCATATATACATGTATCCTGCCACAACTTCCCCTCTCTCCCTGCAGTGCTGCCATCCAGGTAAAGCTCTGACACTAGAGGCAGTCTCCCACTATCATCAGACAACAGGGTCCACAGCACTGAGAGCATGTGTGATGCCAGCAATGATCTTGTGTGAGGCAGTTCACCTCAGGCTGAGTGGTTGTGCTGTTACAGTAAGTATCTGCCTGTTTCGAGAGAACAAGTGGTTTAGCGACAAATGACTTTGGACAGTGCAGGATGATTTTTCATGCCCTCCATTATCAGCACAGAGGCCATTTCTTTGATTTTTAAAACTTGTTCTAGTATGTACACATACCTGTATGCTTTCATTGTTGCTGAAAGTTCCTTTATGAGTGTGAGTAAGTGAGTGAGGTAGTGAGTGTGTGTGTGTGTGTGTGTGTGTGTGTGTGTGTGTGTGTGTGTGTGTGTGTGTGTGTGTGTGTGCGCGCGCATCTATCCAGTTACTAACCATTAGATGTGGTGTCATCAGGCCGCGCATGTGTTGATGTTACTCTGTGCTGTGAGAGCTCCCTTCCCAACCCACATCTAGCTCTTTGTGTCCCCTCAGACGCCTGCCTTGACAGTCCTCCTCTATTCATCGGTGTTGCCTGCGATGGCTTTCAACTTGACTGGTGTTAAATTGATGTTGCTTGCCTTCACATTATGTTTGCGGATAGCTTTGTTTGATTTCTTTATGAAGGAAAATGCCCTTCATGGAACAAACACTGGCTAGCCATCATCTCAGGCATTGTTGGCATAACTGGGCAAACATGCTTAAGGAGCCTGCCTGTCCATGGAGATCACACACAGACACATGCACAAGTGTGTACCCAGTCACTTCCATACAGATCCCCGTGGTCCTGCATACAGACATCCCACCATACAGATGCATACATGCACAAGCACACACACACACACAAACACACACACACACACACACACACACCTGTGTCAGTAGACAAAAAGTATGGAAATAATAGAAGGGACCCTGTAGTGGACTTATAGGTTACAGGTGCAGAATTTTTTCCATCTCCAGGTAATGTGATCTATAGTACAATTTATGCATTCAGTACTAACTTGGAACCACAAACTACACAGAATAGTTTAAATCATCCAGTTCAAATTCCTTGAATTGTTTTGGAAATTGTCATAAATGCATCAGATGACAAGATTTAGTGCTAGTCAACAAGATTCAAGAAAGAACAGTGAAATTCTGTCAGAAGCTATTGTACGAGTTAAACAGACCTAGCTTTTGGAAAAAAACACAAACCATATCTTCCATAGGAAACCTATCAAGCCAGGCAGGGGCAACTACGCCTACTATCTGGAGTCCAATACATCATTGAAGGGTGAGGTGATTAAACACCTCGTGCAAGTAAAAAGTTTATGAACACTATAGAGTGAGTTATAGTACATGTATACATGTATCAGTGTGGCAAGAGATTCAAAGTACATCATACACTCTGAAGCATTGTCCTGACATCCAATTCTAATCTCTTCAAGAGTCTATGAATATGAATGATACAAAAAAATTCTCTCGTTTCAACTCTTTCATTACTGCAAAACCACTGCATCAATTCTTGACAAAAAACATTAATAGCACTATACAGTTTAACACCTAATATTATGGTGGCACCAACTTGGTGCCATACATTGATACACTAACATTTGAACAATAAAAATTACCTTTGCCTTTTTAATACCCATTGGTAGGGCACAATCAGCTTATGTTCAAAGGGCAAATGTGCTCTTGTTGATTTAATTAAAAATAGTTTTTGAGGTCAATCATCTTATGATCTTTACTCATGACATAATCAGTCAGAGAAACATAGATTCAAAGAAAGGATCAATTACCAATGCAAACCACTTCAGTTTTATCCTTCACAAGATCCAGTTAATTGAATCATGAACTGCAACTTAATTCATTATACTCATTCATAGTATGTGGCCTTCATCAGCCTCTTCCCAATCTCTTTTACAAAAACTATGGATCTGTGGGCATGTATGTGCTGAGAGTACAGTGGCCACTTACCGCCTGCCCCGGCTGGTCGATGAAGCGCAGGCCGAAGTAGTCTCGCTCTGACAGGTTCAGGTGATCCAACACCTGATCCAGCAGGTACTGGCCCTTGGCGCTGCCCTGCAGAGCGTGAGATAGAGGCAGCATTGAGATGATTGACAGCAGCAAAAACAATTAACCCTCACCCTGGAAATATGATTGGGTTGATGTGGGCCAGCAGTGCTGCTAAATCCCCCTCACAAATTTCAAGGATTAGCTGCCCACCATTTATTTGGCATATACCCTTCTAATTATCCAACAAAATACTGCAAAACATATATATATACTCACAAGTGAATAAAAACTAAATCCATGTAATTGTTTTTGATAAATTCTTATGTTGAATTCTGGCAGTAATCTTTAAAACAAGCAAGCTTGACCCACTCTTGACCTTGCGACACATGCCACCACTTGCAAGCTGCGCCCTCCTATGCCTCAACTACTACAGCAAGGGTTCACACACACACACACACACACACACACACACACACACACACACACACACACACACACACACACAGGGGAAAGAAGAGGAGAAGAAAGAAGAGAAGGACGAGAAAGAAGAATATGAGAATCTTGAAAAAGAAAATGAGGAGGTCCAAGAGAAAGAAAATGAGAATGAAGGAGAAAGAAGATGAGAAGGAGAAAGAAGATGAGAAGGAGAAAGAAGATGAGGAGGAGAAAGAGGAGGAGAAAGAGGAGGAGGAGGAGGAGGAGGAGGAGGAGGAGGAGGAGGAGGAGGAGGAGGAGGAGGAGGAGGAGGAGGAGGAGGAGGAGCATGAGGAGGAGGAGGAGGAGGAGCATGAGGAGGAGGAGCAGGAGGAGGAGCAGGAGGAGGAGGAGCAGGAGGAGGAGGAGCAGGAGGAGAGAGAAAAAAGAGGAGAAGAAAGAAAAGGAGGAAGATGGATGAATAGTGTTTTATGGCCTATCAGCCTTTGTAGGCTATGCAAGGCCATTGAGCACAAAAACCACTAGAAAAGTTTAGAGTAAACGCAAATCACGTCACACTCACACTGTCCCCAGTTATTCATCTCTAATGAATCCCGTAGGGAGATGCGGTGGGTAATTTCTTACGGAGGAGGAGGAGGAGGAGGAGGAGGAGGAGGAGGAGGAGGAGGAGGAGGAGGAGGAGGAGGAGGAGGAGGAGGAGGAAGAAGAAGAGGAGGGAAAGAAAGAAGTGACATATTCAGATATTGACCTTTAGCTTTTGATCACTTAATGAGGTAATGTTGATCTCCTATTCATGTCTTAATTCATTACAAGCAGCGGATTTTCCAATAGTCATGGCATTCTTCCACCTAGGGGAAATAAAACCCAAGTCCATACTACACTACAGTAGCAGAGATGTTCATCTCAGTGTGTTGAGGCATTTGCTTCAATTCAACAAGTAAACTAGTCCTCTTGTCCTACGCTTGTAATGTAAATTCTGCTGAGAAAATGTCTGTCTGGAATTTCTCATCACTGACAGTTACTACACAGTAGTTTAGATAGTAGTTTAGATAGCAGCAGAGAGAGAGAGAGAGAGAGAGAGAGAGAGAGAGAGAGAGAGAGAGAGAGAGAGAGAGAGAGAGAGAGAGAGAGAGAGAGAGAGAGAGAGGGGGAGAGAGAGAGAGAGAGAGAGAGAGAGAGAGAGAGAGAGAGAGAGAGAGAGAGAGAGAGAGAGAGAGAGAGAGAGAGAGAGAGAGAGAGAGAGAGAGAGATAGAGAGAGAGAGAGAGAGAGAGAGAGAGAGAGAGAGAGAGAGAGAGAGAGAGAGAACAGAACTTACACAGTTTACAGTCCCAACTCGTTACACTTACAGTCCCAACTCGTGACCGCCGATTGGACCTTTTGAACATGAACTGACGGGGTAATAAAAACGTGCAATTAGATAAAACCATCGAGTCTGTTTGCGTTCTGGTAGCAAGGAATCGCCGTGTCAGCGACGATGTGACTTTACTGGTTATGATTCAAGTGTGCAAACACACTAACTTGTTGACCCACACATTCGCGCACCTGTTCAACTTACCTTGAACGGTACTTGCAGTTCCGTTTCATCGAGGAAAAGGACTGCACAGACAGAATCCTTGCCCTTCTCCGAAACACCGGAGGCATTTTTGTCCAAACTTTGATTTTTCGACTTGTCACTTCTGAATATTTTTGGAATGAGTCGCGATAAACGAAAATTAGACATTCTCTTCTAGTCCACAAAGAAAATTGAACTCCGCGCCGACAGTTTGCACCATACAACTTTCCGATACAGCGAACACATACAAGTGGCATCCATTGGAACAATATCTCAGTCCTTTCTTCACTCCTTTACAGTCAGGAGAAACTTGTCCGGGACATCGTAAAATCTCAGTTATGATCTTCTTGGCACAGACTGACTCGGCGGTAGATCACAGTGCTGTCGAACGGTGCTATTGCGTGCGCATTGCTTACCTTTCTCGCGCATGCGTCGTTTCTTACTTCCTTCCTTTCCGGTTGAACATCGGTCAAAATGGTGGGTGAGAACGTGGGCCTCCGCGAAAATCTTTGTTAATCGTGCTTTGTCTTTGTGCTTCGCATTCATTAAACACGTTTTGCGGTTCAGAAGAAACCAAATGATAGTATTATGAGTGTATTAGTGTTTATATTCCCGAAAAGGATAGTTTTTTTAAACATCTTCCATGTAGCCCATCATGTCTCCATTCTTTCCACAGGCGGACGAGCAAGAACTCCTGGAGAAGAAGAAAAAGAGGACCTTCAGGAAGTACACCTTCCGTGGTGTAGATCTTGATCAGCTCCTCGACATGTCCAGGTAAAGTATCTTAGCATAAGCAATTAGTTTATGCGTAAATGAGCACCCTACTCACAAACCCAGAAACTCCGTATTTCAACTATTGGCATTTGCCATTTCGTTCAGAATCAGACGCCTCAATTTTCTCTCGTGTTCTACACTACCGTTTATCACACGATTTGCATCAATCGGAGAAGATCTAAATCTCAACTTTACATAAAATATTATGGCACTTACTTTTTTCTCCCTTGTTATTCGCCTTTGACGTTTGCGAGGTGTGTGTGTGCACGTGGTGTGCCTGTCTACTTGAGTGTACTCGTCCACGAGTCTAGTAATTCTCCGCATTTGATTGGAGTATGCCAAAATGCATTATAAAAACCCCACAAATAACCTGACACTAAGATCATGGAAACTGATCCGGTGATATCTAAACTATGCCATCATTAGTGCTGTCAAAATAGTCCTTGTTTATTACACGAAAATATTGCAGAACTTAGTGAAAGAAGCGCTACAGTTTTGAACAGTCGAATGTTGTGCTCATTGTGCATCTAATCTATTACTTGAAGCATAAGAAATGAACAGCTGTCCAGAGAGGTTTATAGATTTGAAGTTGAGATTTGAGTGATTGCACAATTACATGCACAATCACTTGAGGGGAGTTCAGGAGGCGCAGTGATTGACACTAGGTCCAAGCGTTGCATTGATGTGGTTCCTTAGGCTTTTTTCAGAAGTACTCGAGCGCTGCATGAGCGCGGTCATGTTGGCAATTGCGCGGATCACTTTGCCAATCCTGAACGCCTAAGTATGTACGTGCAGCGCTCTCACGCTTGTTAAAGGGGAGGTAATCTTCTGCGCCGCCATGTTGTGTTGATAGACGGCGAGCAAAGTGTTTTCTCTCTTTGGCACAGACACGCGCCTTCATGTGCACGTTTACATGTGATTCTAGCATGAATAAAATGCCACTACCTTACATGGTGCCATCCTTGTCACATTGCCATTACTTGTGCACATACAGAGCGTGCTTGCGGGCAAACTAAAGCCCGTATCAAAACAGTTCCCACAAATGATGTTTCATCGAGGGTTCATTTTAACACGTCGACGGCCAGTGGCGGGATCGAAGACGGCATTTTGAATCTGCTGCAAAATCATTCGTGCAGTCAGCTCGGATCGGTGATGCAGAGGTGCGCTGCTCAGCGCTAGAGTGAAGCACAGCCCCAAATTGGGCCGTACTCAGGAGGGTAATCACATGCAGCGACTGAGCAGCACGCTGAATCGCTGCCCTCCTGATAAAGCTCAGATGGCAAGCATTAGTGTATCTCGTGCTAGGCATTGGCGCATAATGTAGTAGTCCTTGCAGCATAGAAGACATGGACATGACAAATTGACCCTTTTAAAGTCTGTGTAAGTGCTTGGAATGAAGATAGCATTGACTGACAGTATTGATAATACTTTTACCAATTGGGATAATACATTTTGACATTGTGTTTCTTATTATCTCACATCTCTT
>JAWQFJ010000509.1:46732-64232 GCA_034096865.1 Theodoxus fluviatilis
CTGTTGAGATAAAAGAACACAAATGTCAAAATGTATTCGCAATTGGTAAAATATTATCATACTGCTCATCATACTATCTTGGCATTCCATGACACTACGACGTGAGACTAAAGGGTCAATTTGTCATGCTGGCAAGGACTACTACATTATGCCAGCCAATGACTAGCAATAACAATGGCTGCCACTGAGCTTTATTTCAGGAGGTGCAGCGATTCAATGCGCTGCTCGCGCTGCATGTGATTCACTCCTGAACTGGCCAATTTGGGGCATGCTTCACTCAGCGCTGAGCAGCGCTCTGCATCACCGATCCGAGATGTGCAGAATGATTTGCATCATTCAAAATGGCGTCTTCGATCCCGCACTGGCCGTCGCCGCGTAAAATAACCCTCAGAAACATCATTTGGTGACTGGACACGGGCTTTATTTTGCCCCAAGCGCTCTGTATGTGCAAGTACTTGGCAAGTAAGTGATGACACAGTAGTGGATTTTATTCATGCAGAATACATGTAAACGTGCATAAACGATGTCATAGTGGCAAAGAAAACACTTTCTTCGCGTCTATCAACACAACATGGGGCGCAGAAGATTTACCTCCCTTTAACAAGTGAAGCGCTGCACTACATCTTAGGTGTTCAGAGTGGCAAAGAGCGCTCAATTGCCAACATGAAGCGCTCATGCAGCGCTGAGTACTCGTGAACAAGCCTCAAGAGAACCACATCACTGCAACGCTTTGACGTGTCAATAGCATTACTTGTTACATAGTATTAACTGAGAGGATTCATTGTAGCTTTCGCAGAATACATGGTACCCCAGTGTCCACATGTATTACCACACCAATTGCCCTAGGCCAAAGTGCTTGTTCAGAGTACTCAGCGCTGCATTGATGCGGCTTACATGTTCGCAAATTGAGCGCTCCATGCCACCTCCTGAACGCCCAGATTTTGTGTCAGCGTCTCACTTGGTTAAAGGGGAGGTACACTCTTCTGCGCCCCATGCTGTGGTGATAATGCATAGACGCCGAAGAAAGTGTATTTCTTCGCCACAGCATCGCGTTATGCCGTGACTAAATGTATCTGCAATGAATAAAGTCCACTACGGGTGTCATCCCTTACTTTCCATTACTCGGGCATACAGGGCGCTTGGGNNNGGCTTGTACATGTGTTATGGTTGAAGATCGGGTATGTGTGATTGCGTGACGATGGTTGTTTGATGTGCATGCTTGTGTCTTGTTCGCGCGATCTAATGCATTACCTCCCTTGACAGAACAGACACTGTCGATTTGATACAAATTACCACGGAATCCTACCACTAGTTAAAATAAAATAAAATAGACAACTCAGAAAGACTTTAATCTTTCGTGTTACATTATTATTTTGTGTTATTAATATGTGCGAATCCTGGAAAAGGTGGATTTTATCGAACCGACTGCCACTTCCGGTTTTTCGAACTTCGCGCCTATGTAGCACTCGCTGAAAGTCCCGACTTCTGCAACACTTTTCCCAATATGTGCAAAATAATGGAATAAATATCTTCCTAAATGATTTTCTAGCATAAACTGAAACAGAAACCTAACAAACTTACCGATTTCAGTTGATTTGGCCGTCGAAATCGCATCCGCACCGTCACATTCTTCGCTCGCCATTGTGCGAGTCGACTTGCAAAAATCGCGGGAAATCGCTTCGTTTTGATCGGATTGCGTGACAAGGACAAGTAATTAATACATTAACCTAATACATCATTCGAAAGGGTATGCATTCGGCTTCATTTTTCTTGTAGTTAGGATGCGCTTTAGTTTGTTATTTTCTTCAAAATCGTTGAAAAATCATCGGCTTTTGTAGAAAATTCGATTTTACGCTCATTCTTTTAATTAGAAGACAACGCCGCCTTACATTTTTAAAAACCTCATTCTTCCGTGAACACTTTGATACTAAATATAGGTGTGTAGGCCCCATGTAAAACTCACGCAAAGGCCGCGAAACACGTATCCGAAAATCTGACACACGCAGCGCTGCGGGAATGTCGGTCCAAAATGACGCGAGCGGCGCAACACATTGGTTTTTGTTTTAAATGGCTTGAGGTACACATTCAACCAATTCAAACAAAACCAACAGTATTTTAAAGATAAAAGATAGTTTTTCAATTTGATATTTGTTTGGCAAAAATTGGTGCATTAGTGACTGAAACATCGTCATGGGAAAAAGACCAAAAATAGGCGATTTTACGCATTGATGGTGAGTTATCAGGGGGTCTGCCGCAACCTAATGTAATGAAAAGATAGAGATTCAAACACAAAACAAAACAAAAACATAAAGCACAACCCTCCCCACCCCCACCCCCCAATTTTTTTTAACCCACACATACATGCTCCTACAACACAGCTGTGCAACCCAAAAGTTATGATTAAGAAGAGGAATTCAGTGTTGTACAGCAACTACTGTCTTGCTATTGGAAGTAAAAACTGAGATGACAGTGAATTAAAACAGAAGGAAAAGAAACTTAAAACCCCAACAACACAGACTCTTAACTGTTGTAGAGATCACATTTATACAGAGGCAAGCGAGGTAGCACTCACACAGCCACCACAGTTTTGCCAGCAGAGGTGTGAGCAGAGACGAGGACAGAGCGGTTGTTCTCCAGACAGAGAAGGGCCTCCTTCTGGAAAGGGTCCAGGATGAAGGGAAACTCCTTGGGGGGTTTCTCAGTGGGGATCTTCAGGTCCTCAAACTCCATGCCAGGGGGGAAGGCCACCTGAGCAGAGAAATCATGACGGTCGTTCAGCATTCACTGCCAACCAAGTGATCTATGGCTGTGTTACACCATTTGTCTTGCCTCTCCAAGTCATTAACGTGGTCAAAATAGGCCATGCACGAAAAAAATCCACACTTGAGACACATTTGTAAGGTGTCCACAACACTTTTCTTTTATAGATTCTACAAATGTTTTGGTTAGTCTTCCCAGAAAATAAACATTTGTTTTCATTGCAAGCTTTCATTATCACTGTGTGTGAGAGAGAGAGACAGAGAGAGAGAGAGAGAGAGAGAGAGAGAGAGAGAGAGAGAGAGAGAGAGAGAGAGAGAGAGAGAGAGGGGGAGAGGGAGAGAGAGAGGAGAGAGAGAGAGAGAGAGAGAGAGAGAGAGAGAGAGAGAGAGAGAGAGAGGGAGAGGGAGAGAGAGAGGGAGGGAGGGAGAGAGAGAGAGAGAGAGAGAGAGAGAGAGAGAGAGAGAGAGAGAGAGAGAGAGAGAGATGAGAGAGAGAGATTGAGAGAAAGAATGATAATAAAAATTGTGGATTAAAATACTATTAAAAAAAATATAATTCCCAATCCCCATCCCATTTTGTTAAATATTAGATACATGACATGAAACAGGGTTGCTGGAATCAACTGACATAGAAAGGTGAGTTAAAGTCCAATTTCCCAAGAGATCTCAGTTATGGCAGTGCCGCTGTAGCAGCCATGAGTAGGTACACTTTCTTGTTTTGTCTCAAGACATGACAAAAGGAAGAAATGCAGCAGTCACGATGACATCAAACCTAAGAAATTTCAGGCAGTTGACCATCACACTTTTCATACATGATGTTGCTTACCTCATGCAAGCAGGCCTCCACTGTCTCCACCCGGTGGACCTGCATTCGAGGCATGACCTCCACAGTGCTGTACATAGGAGACAGGGAAAATGGGAGCAGTGATTCTCATCATATGCAGAGCACTCACAGAAGAGACCTGACCATCAATTTCACACACACACATACACACACATTAACATACAATCACGAGCGCATGGATGCACACACACACATATTATGTGCACACACACACACACACATGTGCACATATATATGTGCACACACACACACACAGATACAAGGGCAGAATCTAGAATCTTGCAAAAGATAACACTATTGGTTAATGGCAAAGGACAACTCACCCTGCATCCTCATCTAGTTTGGGTCGCTTGGAATCCTCTTCCTGAATCTCGTTCTTCCTTTTTTGCACAATTGCAGACAACAGGTCTTCAGCCCTGAACATAGAGGGAAGTACATTACTGATTTAGCATTATGTATCAAAAGAATAATTATTTCATGCCAAGAGTAAGTCTTTCACACACACACAGATCCATTAGATCTACAGTTCCAAACATTTCTGTTGAAACACTGAAATAAGCCTCCTGCTTATGTTATTCATTCCTTTGGCAGCAACTTGCAAACTAACCAAACTATGGAGAGAGAGAGAGAGAGAGAGAGAGAGAGAGAGAGAGAGAGAGAGAGAGAGAGAGAGAGAGAGAGAGAGAGAGAGAGCGCAAGAGAGAAAGAGAGAGAGTGAGAGTGAGAGAGAGAGAGAGAGAGAGAGAGAGAGAGAGAGAGAGAGAGAGAGAGAGAGAATGGGAGAGAGAGAATGGGGGATAAGGGAGACAGGAAGGCACAAAGAGACTGTGTGTGTGTGTGTGTGTGTGTGTGTGTGTGTGTGTGTGTGTGTGCGCGCGCGCGCGCGCGCAATGCCGTAAGTGCATGTGTGCCTGCGTGAGTGCGAGCGAGTGTGCGTGCACGCGCGTTTGTAAGAAAGTGTGGTAATTATTTGGTTTTAAGGTGATACAGGCAAGAAATGAAATTAACTTGAAAACAAGAACATTGATGCTTTGCTCACGAAGCATCCTGTCAAAACTGACAGTGACCACTATCGTCTGGTAGCACAGACATCCAGAATAAATGGGTACATTGGTAACTTACAGGTAAGACTAAGAGAATGTTTTACCCACACAACTCACAAGTCGCAAGTGCTTGGCTGCATAATCAAAATGGTGCATTTTGTTACTGCTTCTTAAACTCATCAGTGTAACCTGCAGTTAATGAATCTCTCACCAATGCCGTCAATACTTTATTTCCAGAGGATCCAATTATTTCTTATCGGCGAAAAATCGAAAGGAACTAATAGATCAGTATCACATTCCCAGTACAGTCTACAGAGTACACTCTCTTGCGGTCTTGGTGCACGTGTTTATGGTGTTTCGTCTATACGGCATATATTTTCAACAATGAAATGGACCTAATTTACGTCACTGCACCTTCTTTCGTCCGAAGAACCGGTTTTACTGTCATCTTTTTGGTCTTCTTTCTGTGGGCGATCTGAAGCGGTAGATCCACTTTCAAACACATCAAACAATTCATCTCCGCCGAAGTCGGCCATGTTGCTTGAAGGGCCACAACTGCGAAATCGCAGATTATGAAATAGTTAAAATAATACGAATTAGTATAATTCAACATGCCAGTAATTTGTCAAATTAGAGAAAATCAGATGTAAAATTTAAAAAATCAAAGGAAAATTATATTTGAGTCAAGATAACACTGTTTTGTTGAAGGCTCTTTGTTTAACAATCCAGATTTTTTATATGAGAAGAGATTGTGTACACGATGGCTGACTACTCGCTATTACCACTAGCATTGTTGACACTCTGCATAAGTGTTTCGTTGGCTGAAGTCAGCGAATTAGCAAGAGGTTTGTACTGCCTGATTGCCTTAAACCTTCCAGCTTTTGGGGGTACTTAATTGTGACAACATAGTCTTTTTTTCGTTTTAATTTGTCAGCTGATCCTGACCGGTGTAGTACTTAAAGGTGCGTGAGATGTGAGTCACTGTGACACGTTGATTGGTGTGAATGAGTAGGTAAATGGATATTGTGACATTATGATGTTTCGCGCAGTCCAGCGAAATCGGCACACGAATGAATATTTCTTCAGAGTTCTTTTCTCACTCGATTGGAGTATTCATCCTTTCTGTTAGATTGCTGATGCCCTACGGCTACGGCTACGAGTACTACGAATTGTACTTTTGTAGGTGGAGCACTAGGCGTACTGAAATGAAGTAATTTGGAAGTATAAGAAATGATAATTATTATGCACTTTTTATTTCATCCATAGAAAGCCCTTTCGTGTATTTCTTGGCAGCGAAGACTCTAATTCATTTTAGTGTGCTAACTTTTTTGCCTAAGGAGTGAAAAAACAAGTATAGGATATGTAAAATGCATGAAAAATGTCTTGAGTGTCACTGTGAAAAGCATTGATCAATACCATTTATTTTCCACATATTAATCTAGTGGCTTTATTTGGAGAGCCGAGCTTTAATGAGCATATTAACTTATAATTAAGCTTGCAGTTTAAGACTAAGAGCCTGCTTGTGCTTCTCATAACTTCACTTGACAGTCACCTTAGGGGCTTAGACTAAATGTGACAGTTCTGAGTTGCATGAACAAGGTAATTATCAGACTGCTAGCTTTTATTCTTTATCATTAAAAAATTGTTATTGTTCAGAATAAAAACAGACATCTTTCAAAGCCTCTCTCTCTCTCTCTCTCTCTCTCTCTCTCTCTCTCTCTCTCTCTCTCTCTCTCTCTCTCTCTCTCTCTCTCTCTCTCTCTCTCAAACACACACACACACACACACATGCACACACACACACACACACACACACACACACACACACACACATGCCTGTGCACGCATATGCACACACACACACACTTACCTGATGTGGCACTCCCCTCATACCATGAGCAGATGGGAAATGGAATAGATCTTCCAGGATTCTGTTTCTCATTCTCTTACCTCAACCCATCATCCCTCATTTGCAATGTACATGACTCTTCAGATGTACAGATAGTGCTTGGGTTTGCTCTACAGGATGGGGTGATGAAATCGAGTGGGTCAACCTGAAGGATGGGTTGGAGAAGGCCAAGAATGAGTAAGTGCCTTGGATTTTGCACTGTGGTGACCACTGTACAGGAAAATGTTTCTTTGATCCTATAAATATTTTGGCTGAATCGCCCAATCAGCAAATGCTCTGACTTAACTGTTTCAAACTGTTCATGTTCTGAATTGTTGAAGTTTTAAACTGCAGCAGTGCTTGATGGAACAGGCATGTGTTGGGGACCAAAGCAACCATTGGAAAGAGCAATTCAGCTGAGATTCCAGGCCCTCAACACTAGTAGATTTAACCTTTCATCATTTCTTGTCAGCTTGGCCTGACGATACAAAGTTTGGTCTTGAAGTTGAAATCCAAATGACATTGTATACATATATTTTTTAATGGATAAATTTCATGTACATGAGGAAGTGTAGTCAAGTGGTAGTCATGTTCAGCAGCTGATGTGATAATCAGTGTTAACTATTTAAGAGTTAATAATAACATGCCGTTTTTCTCTCCCAACAGAAACAAGCCTCTGATGCTTATCATCCACAAGAGCTGGTGTGGTGCATGCAAAGGTTTGTGTGTGTTGTTGCACATAGGTTTTTCAGATCTCTAGTGATCACAATTAGAAATCCTCAATCTCATGCTCTCTCTCTCTCTCTCTCTCTCTCTCTCTCTCTCTCTCTCTCTCTCTCTCTCTCTCTCTCTCTCTCTCTCTCTCTCTCTCTCTCTCTCTCCACACACACACACACACACACACACGCACACACACATGTAGGCACACTCATGCACAGGCACACATATGTGCATGCATGCATACACACACACACACACACACACACCTTTTTCTCGGTTTCTCAGCTTAATGCAAACAGTGAGTTGATTAAGGAAACCATTGCACACTTTGAAAAATTAATCATAATCCTTCCTTGATTCTGTGATAATGTAAAGCTTCTAATGCAGTTCTGCAGAGTTGGCAAGCAGTGTTAGATTTTCAAAATCCAATGTGCAGTGTTGTAGCACATGGGAAGATCAGTTCCTTGTTTTAATTTTTTCTTCTTATCCCCCCAACTGATAAGTGCCAGTTTCTGATTCTTTTGAAAAACAACGTAGAAATAGTCACTTCTGGTATAATTTCTGCTGCAGTTTTCAAAGAATGTATTCTAGAATTTGTTGTGAATTGTTTCCCACTTATTTCTTCAGCACTGAAACCCAAGTTAGCTGAATCAAAGGAAATTGCTGAACTTAGCTCAGACTTTGTGATGGTCAATGCCCAGGTGGGTAATGCATACTTTGTTTTGTGCTGGGATTTGTACACTTTCTGTGTGAAGCATGAAAGTGTGGGTTGTGCAGGAACTTGACAAGGAACCAATGCAACAGCTTCCATATGGACCTCTGAATAAAGTTTGGGCTTTATTTCACTATGCTGGATTATTAAAAAAAGAATGAATGCAAAATGCGATAGCCAAGACATTTAATGAATTTAATGAATAAAGAAAGATTAATGAAAATTTGACTTCTCCATCTCTATATTTATCTCCTCGTCCTAACCCTGACCTCTCAACTCTCATCTGTGCATTCTGAGACTGTCTCTCGTCCCTCGATGAATCTTTTGTTGTGCATTGCCCCTGTTGGTTGGGAGCTAGACCCACCACGTCTCCCTTCATGATTCATAAAATGCGAATGACTTGGGAAATCATGGCTTGACTTGTTCTCACTCTAACTAGTTTAATCCATTTCATGATAAATGGCCTTACATAGAGCCTACAAAGGCTAATGGGCTGTAAAACTCCATCCATCCTTCCATTCGTTAGTCAAGCGCAGGGCTGTCTTGTTGTTTGTTGCTTTCCAGGATGAAGAAGAACCATCAGGGGAGCAGTACACGCCTGATGGTGGCTACATCCCAAGGATACTATTTCTAGGTCGGTGTCTCTGCTTTCTGAATGGTCTTGCTGCCTAGTACAGTAGTAGTTTTGAACCAATTTTGTGCATGTTGACAACTTTGTATGTGTGCCTCCTCTGATAAGTTGATGGTACAAGGATGCATACATTCTACCATGAACATTTTTTTAAATGTCAGTTTTCAGAAGTTTAATTGCCAGAGCATGGTGACAAAATTTTGAACATGTTACTTTGAATGTAACTAAGATTCACAGTATGTATGATGAAATCTGGATAGTGAGTTGGGTTAGGTTGGGTTGGGGTTGGTTTGGATTAGGTTGGGTTGGGTTGGATGAGTGGTTGGGTTGGTTGGTTGGTGGGTGGGTGGGTGGGTTGGTTGTGGGTTGACAGTGGTTGGGGTGCGGGTTGGGGTTGGATGGTTTGTTGGTTGGTTATTCTTCTTCTGTGAGGTGAAGTTATGCATGTAGATACTTAACTGTGCTGGTGTCTGTTAGATTTATATATATATATATATATATATATATATATATATATATATATAGAGAGAGAGAGAGAGAGAGAGAGAGAGAGAGAGAGAGGCATCATCTGAACATGATTTACCACTAGTAAAGATGAGTTTTGAATGTGTTATGTGCTCTCTTTTCAGACACATCTGGTAGCGTCCGAAAGGAATATGTCAATGAAGGAGGGAACCCCAGCTATAAATACTACTATCCACAAATATCAGACAGTAAGTGAATCATCTTGCCCTTGTGGCTCTAGTGTGTGAAGCAGTGTGTGTGACTTCTAAGGTATGGCAGGACGAGTGCCTTTAACTCATTGCTTACGCAAGGATAGCATTAGGAAATTTACCTCTGTACGCAGTGTTTTTTTAAGTTTTAAAAAAATCGTACAAAGTCCAAATTTGGAATAACTGTTTATTATTTGGTACCACAAGAAAGAAAATCATTTGCACTTTCTAGCTGAAGTGCTGGATAGTTACAATATGCAGTAAGAAAATTGGGGATTTTTTTTTTTTAACACCAGGTACATGCAATTTTGATTTTCTTTTTTTTTACACCTAATGTATTGTACTAATAGTCAAGAGATAGATTTTGCACAACAGTTCTGAAATCAGTATTTCCACATCAAACTATATTGATGAATGATTGACTACAGGATAAAAAAATGCTTGAAAATGATTTTTTTAAAGCAAGTCAGAGAGGTGAAATCAGAAAATATACACTTACTCACTGCAATCTGTCTCTGTCTGAATAGAATAAAATCTCAGAATGGCCTTCAGAGAGAAAGAAGGCGCCCTACTTGGCATAGTCATCTTTTGTGTGGTACAGTTCATTGGAGGAGTAGAGAAGGTTTTCGGCATCCTCTGCATCCGAATCGATGTCTGTGTCCTCTGTAAACACCGATTCTATCTCTTCCTCTCTCTCTGACGGCGACGGCGTCTTCGCTGTCACTTAGTGTCAGTCACGAAGTCGAGCCACCGCTTCATTCTCGTTGACTGGGACTATTTCTGCATCAGAATCATCAAGATCTTCTTCAGAAGTCCAATATCCACCTAGATCTTCAGTATCAGACCCTTCTTCCATCCACACTTCTAATACTTCGTCATTTTCATCACCGCTCGATCTTCTTCGACAACGCGACGCCATGTCGACAAGCGCATAAACAGGACGTAGGGTGAGCGTAGCTTCTACTACATCTAGCTTTCTCATGGGGACTATACTAAAGAAAAGGTAACTCCAGCGAACACACAATGGATAGAGAACAAAGAGCTGTACGATTTACTTCCCTTGAAACAGAAACGGAGATAGGAAAAATTCATTACGGCGACCGCAACACGTACTTGCGCTACGTAGCCAAAGGGTGTTGGCGTAATCGCAACACGTGCTTGCGCTGCGTAAGCAATGGGTTAAGTGTGTGAATATGGTTCTCACCATATAAGATTTGAGTGAGTGTATTGTGAAATTCATGCCTAAGAGTAAGTGTCAAAGATTAAAAGCCTCTGGATGGATGGTGTAGTGAGTGCAGCCAAAAATATTGGTACCAAGTGCTGATGTAAAATTAAGGCTATGTACTGGTGAGAAATAGATGAAAAGTAGCCTCCCGAATCATTATTCTTTGCATTATCAGCATTCATCTGGGAAAAATCAAATTGGAATAACTTGAAGACATATGTTTTGTAACCTATATGTATGTGTGAAAAAATAACATCCGTATAATTAGAAAAACAGTCACTTTGCTCCTTTGTTTACCATACCAATCCCATGTGCAACCCCAACATTCTCTTTACTGGCAGAAAGCCTGTTGACTGCTGAACATAAATATTTATAAAGGCTACATATATATAAACGTTCCAGCCAGTGAGAAGGGATTTTTCTTTTTTTCCAGAGTCACATCAAAAGTGAATACTTGGAAGCACACTTGTCACTTGTGTTTATTCTTTCTTTCTCCATTTCCTATTATTTTCAATGCACCTGTACTTTAGCACTCAGTTTATCCATTGCGTGTGTATAAATCCTCATGACATTTGGTGTGAGTAAAGTTTAACATAGAACTCTAGTGAATTATAAAGAGAATTTTTTTAACTTAGGGGGGTGAAGGGTGTGAGAGACTGCCCCTGTACATTGGTTTTCCAATTTTTCACCCTTGCATGACTGAAATGTCCAGAAACTAATTTCTTGCGTAAAAAATCTTAAGTTCTTCTGTTGGAACAATCAACAGAGCATTTTGTCAGACCTGAGGGACAAAATTGGATACCAACAAATTTTCAAGATGGCTGCTTGTTGCAGTGGTTACACTTTTTTTCATTCATTTGTTTTCGTTTTTGAAAGTACATCGTACATGATGGATTACTCGTAGTGATAGTCCAAAACAGCTTGAGAAAAGTGTTTGACATCTTCATTGTATTCACCAGTACATAGCCTGAAGAGGACTTCAAGGGGGAAGACTGTTCTGTTGTCTGATAGTGATACTTAGAAATCCATTGAATAAAGCAGACCCCCTGCTCAAAAACACACTGTGTGGATTGGAGGTTAGAACAGGCCCACCACGTCTCCCTGGTCAGTTCATAACAGGTGCATGACCAGGGAAAGTGAGACGTGTCTAGGTCTTACTATAATCAGCTCTAGTTATATTGTGATCAACCACCTTACATAACTTACAAAGGCTGATCGGCTGTAAAACCTCATTCATTCAAACAACCCCACTTCCAAATTGGCTAGACAAGTTAGTTAAGTGTTATTTAATTTTGTTAGAACTTGTTGCTGAATTAGAATAAGAAGTGCCTTCATTACTGAAGTTTTTGAAACATTTAATTTCTGGCTTAGTCTGTATTATTGCATTCTTGTTAAATGTGTAATAATTCTGTCAGAATGTTTTAAGTGATGAAGGTATCTTTTTCCTATGCCAATTTAATCACAGATTTTTATATTGTCTCTCTCTCTCTCTCTCTCTCTCTCTCTCTCTCTCTCTCTCTCTCTCTCTCTCTCTCTCTCTCTCTCTCTCTCTCTCTCTCTGTCTCTCTCTCTCTGTCTCTCTCTCTCTCTCTCTCTCTCTCTCTCTCTCTCTCTCTCTCTCTCTCTCTCTCTCTCTCTCTCTCTCTCTCTCTCTCTCTCTCATTCCAGTCTGCGAAGGAAGAACTTTGAGAGCAAGCTGCTTATTTTTCCTTGAAAACCACCCTTTGTCATTGCTGTTTTACTCTTATGGCTTAGTGCATGCCTGATATCTTTTGAAATGATTTACTTGTCAGTGTACATAGAGTTATGTAATGTTTAGTTTTGTCACTGCTTTTAGGAATTTGAGATTTTATGGTAGATGCTACGATTTAAATGTGCCAAATGATACTCTCTAGTTGAGGTGAATATCTTGTTATCTCTACATTTGAAACTTTACATATTAAGGATAAAGGAAAAGGGCACTGTTGACAGAATTTTAGATATGTCTGTCTGTCTGCATGCTGTTGTTCCTTCCATTTAAGGATATTGGTGATGATTTTATTTAAATGATGGAGTTGAACACCGACAGAGGTACACAGTACCTCACTAAAAGCGAATGTAAGGACAAATAGATACCCAACAAGTTAAAATCACTCAGTTATCATCTGGTACACTGAGGATTCAGGCTCTGCTTGAGATCTTTAAGAGATCCCATAGAGCTTTAGCTATGTATTAGGAATATTTATGCATTGAATAAATGTGTGTCATTGTTAAAGTATTTGAATGAAGGAACAATATACTTCATAGGTCACTTGAGTCCAAACAAACCTTTTAACCAGATGAAAATATGCAATTCTTCCTTTGAACTGTGCAGTATTTTCATGAAAGTGTTTTGTGATCTTGAATGTTTGTTCCTTTTTCCATGAGCAATTGTTAGACTTTGATGGTGCAGAATATTGCAAAGACCTCTTGGTTGGTGTCAGAAAATTCCTGTCAGAAAATGGACACATCATGAGACAAAAAATAAATTGTCTTCAATGGCATGTGCAATTTTATCACAGCCTGATTGATACTTTTACAACTGTGATTTTCCAGTGAGAAGTACTGAAATAATCATTCAGTGATTATTCATTTATTGATTTCTACACTCTGACTATCTGGTCATATTATGGAGGAAAGCAAAGAAGTGGGGGGGGGGGGGGGGGGGGGGGGGTGTGAAAAGTGTTACAGCAAAGAAGTGGGGATGAAAAGTGTTCCAGCAAAGAAGTGGGGGAATGAAAAGTGTTCCAGCAAAGAAGTGGGGATAAAAAGTATTCCAGCAAAGAAGTGGGGATGAAAAGTGTTTCTGCAAAGTGAGGGAATGAAAAGTGTTCCAGCAATGAAGTGGGGGAATGAAAATTGTTCCAGCAATGAAGTGGGGGAATGTGAATTGTTCCAGCAAAGAGGGGAATGAAAAGTTTCTGCCAAGAGGTGGGGAAATGAAAAGTATTCCAGCAAAGAAGTGGGGAAATGAAAAGTGTTCCAGCAAAGAGGGGAATGAAAAGTTTCTGCCAAGAGGTGGGGAAATGAAAAGTATTCCAGCAAAGAAGTGGGGAAATGAAAAGTGTTCCAGTAAAGAAGTAGGGGGATAAAAAGTGTTCCAGCAAAGAAATGGGGAAATGAAAAGTGTTCCAGCAAGGAAATGATGGGAATAAAAAGTGTTCCTGCAAGGAAGAGGGGGGTATGAAAAGTGCTCCTGCTGCTTTTCTTGGCAGCATTCAACTTTTGTATGACAATGCACTCAGTGTCTCATTCATGATCCTTTAGTCATATTAAAACTATTTCTTCTACACATACATTTTATTCACTGCTGTGTGACACCATTTGCTCTGATTATTAAATAAAATTGTCATTATTTTCCTGCATATATGTGTTTGTAATGTTTATATTTAAACTTTTGTTGACTTACACATTTCAAGTAGCGAAGAGCAGAAGTGTACCAGACTCTCATATCATTAGGGAAACAGTTTCAAGGGTTTGTTGTGGTGCAAGTTGTGAGAAATGAAGTGAGAGATCATGCTTAAATCAACCCTCATACTTGGGTACATGTGAACCATCAAGTGAAAGCTAAGCAGGAATAGTAGAGCACAACAGAGGAAAGCAAAAGCACTTGACTTTCTGTCGCACAGCTGCCTTTGCATGTGAGAATCTAATGCTTCTGTAGAGTCATGGCCCATTGATCAGGGGGTAAAGTCTAAAGAAGACTGAGCCCTAGTTAACTGTTTACAGTATCTAGCAAACCAGAGAGGTTAGGAAATGAGGTTTCAACCGTAATGATGAAGTGGTGTGTGTGGGTTTTTTTTTTTTTTTGGGGGGGGGGGGTGGGGGGCTGGGTGAGATTTCACAAGTCTTCTTGTGTGTGTTTTAATAGAGCAAGTGTTCGTTCTGCTGTTACCCTGAAATTTATTGGGATTGGTAATTTCGACAGGGAGCGTGTCACTCGCACGATTGAAACAATTTATTGTCACTGCCTCGTCAGAGTGAAAGCTCAGAGAAAAGCTAGTCATTTGGAGCTGTGGATGTGAAAGACAAGAACTGGTACAGTGAAAAACTTGAGTCATAAACACAAACAACAACGACGTGTGTAGGTCATACAGCGGACATGCACTGCGCAAAGTGTACCAAAGATTCGTAACACAGCGTTCTGGTATTATGTTGTAGTCGACCACAAATCATGCAAGTAAGACAACTAGTTGCAGGGGAGAAAACTCTGTTTGCCTTAGCGGGTGGCCTGCTATTCTCAAGGCAGACGAGTACATGGACGGAGGTTACCTTTATTTGTGCTGTCGAATGGAATGTCCCATCGAAGTCTGCGAATCTGTTATAAAAGATATTCCATCAAATTCGGGTCGAAGGTGTGCACGCCCGAATAAGAGACGTATACTTTTTCAGCTTACGATCGATTCTCCAATGTGCATGTGGAATTTGAGGACAGCGTTTCAGTGTACAATTATTTTGTACAAAATGTAGGAATGCTAGAATTTACGCACGTTACTTTGAAAACATTGTTGCCATACACATTATGCTTTTTTGGCAACTAAATGTTAGCCTATGCATTCTCTTTAATCAATTGACACCACTCCCACCCACCCCAAGTAAAAGCAAAAGGTTTATCACTCTCTCCCTGACTCCCTGACTGGTCCTCTATCCACTTGCCTGTAGGCCTACCTTGTCTTAGTTTTTCATGTGTTCTTCTTTCTTTCTGTACTTCGTTGTCTTCATCCTACCCTTTGTGCACGTGTTTTCTTTCTTTCTTCTTTCTTTCTTTCTTTCTTTCTTTCTTTCTTTCTTTCTTTCTTTCTTTCTCATTATGTCTGTTCGGTTGCTGGGTACCCAACCGTCACAATAATAAACCACCAATAAAAAGTTTTTATGGGACATCAGAAATGGCTGATCGTTGTCTGTCTCTCAGACACAGTGATTTTGTTGGCTACTCGAGCGAACACTTGCTGAATGCTGGAGATGTCATCACCAAGTCATGCAACAAAGCCAAGGGAGAGTCGTGCGTACTGGCCACAACCTTCATGTTCAAACCGCTCCGGACAAACCTAAGGCACATAACCAGCCCACCAGTTTGCTGCATGGAGATTTACACCCTGGTCCTCGCACTGCAGTAAAGCGCCCCTTCATCGTTGCCTATCTTTGTTGTTGATTCAACCTCTGTCAATCCTATTGGGACTGATATACGGCGCGTGCTTTGACGTGTTGCGCGGAGCGTTATGAGCTGCCCGAGTTTGTCGCGCCTTCTCAGTCGTACGTGGTGCTTTGATGGCTCCAGACACGGCCTGATATCTGAATCAGCAAACCAAGGCGTGGAGATGTAGCCTTCCGTTCCTACGTAGACATCTTAAGGATTCGTAGATGGGCTCATATGGTCGCCGTGCGTGTAGGCCTACTGGCAAGCACTAACAATAAATCTTTCTGGGTAGTATATGCAGACGTCGGCCAGCTGCTTACATCTGTTGCAGAATGGTTGACGTTGTTTGTTAAAGTATACCAAAACAAATCGAACCATTCTGCTATGTTTTGTTATCGGTTCCCTGCCTGTCCGTCCGTACGTACGTTTGTGTGTGTGTGTGTGTGTGTGTGTGTGTGTGTGTGTGTGTGTATATGTGTGTGTGTGTGTGTGCGCGCGCGCGCGCGTGTGCGTGCGTGTACGCGAGTGTGTGCCTGTTCCACAAAATCGCCCACCACATACATGTATGTATGGACATACCTCTCTTTGTAAAAGCGTCAAAACATTTGTATCACCATTGTCCTCGTAATCTGAGTTATCTGGCTTATCACCATTGTCACACATCTTTTCTTTATTCTGTAATCTTTCAGGCGCAAACGCCCATTCCCATTGCTTACCCCACCCCGTCTCTCCTCCTGTCTTCACGTACTTCCCTCTAGTGCCCTTCATTCATTGGGTAACTCCGTCTCTATCCCCTACTGCTGTTCCGCCAACTTGCCATGGGGTGAGCATAGCGTGACGTCTTGATAACGTACGTACGTAGTATCATCAACAGTGGCCTTTGTGTAACAGCAATGTCCTATATGGCCTCCCAAAGCACTTGTGGACACCGTCAGAGATCGCTACGACTAGATGGGTTATTGGATGGGTTTTCACCTCAACCTATAACCTTGCCGCTTGGTTAGGCGCTCACCATGGCATACGCCGTTGCTTTGTGGCTGGGTGTCTGTCCGTTGCCAGCGTTGAGTTGCGTTAGGAGAGGAGTCAGATAATTGATATGACGCAAATTGTTGTCCTGCCATTTCGGGTATGGAAGCTTGACAAGGTATACCCCGGGTGTCCGAGTAGAAGCTTGGAGGATTTGGAACTGAATAGATCCACCCGCGTGTGTCTACGACGCACGGAGTCTCCGCGTTATCTGAAGCTGTGCCATTGAGACTGGCTTACACAGCCAGGCAACGCCCCAGCAATGAGGTGCCCTCTCTGTGCCAGAATGTGTATTCCCTGTGAGGTCTGCCAGCCACTGTGATGTATGCGTAGTGCCAAATGAGAAGAATAAAACCCACCCAGGTCTTCAAGACCACGTTTATCACGGTGTCGAGCTTCGGTAATGTATTTTTGGTCTGGGGGTGAGACTGCGAGTGCAGATCTATTGAGAAGCGTTTGGCACAGTAGTCACAAATCGTGTCTGAAATAAAAACCTTTCTTCACGCAACAAAGCATCCTTCCAAAGAAGGGACAATACTTCTCAAAGGAATCGTGAGATTAACGATTGATTACGTGCCTTTCAGCCCTAAATGTATTAATTTATTCGCACCTTTCATGACAAATTTCAGGTGATCTGTCATAAGGACAATGTGAGAAATTTAAGTAGCTACGTAATGGTCTACAGAGGCATTTGAAACCAACGATCTCAAAAAGGCTGATGTCTTTTCAGACATACTCACGAGACCAAAAACAGAGGTTAGGCCTACTAGGTAGATGACAGTGG
>JAWQFJ010000509.1:69232-139232 GCA_034096865.1 Theodoxus fluviatilis
TGATCGGTGAGCATTCACAGCATACACAGGCTGAGAGGCCGTGAAACCGTCGTCGTCGTCGTCGTCATTATCATCATCATCACCATCACCATCACCACCACCACCAACACCACCACCACCACCACCACCACCACCACCACCCACCACCACTACCACCACCACCACCACCATCATCATCATCATCATCATTATCACCACCACCACCACCACCACCACCACCACCACCACCACCACCACCACCACCACCACCACCACCACCACCCACCACCGCCACCACCCCACAGCCACCACCACCCCACCCCCCATCATCATCATCATCGTCGTCGTCGTCATCATCCGTGCTTGTGTACTTTTACTGTCGTTCTAGTAGTGAAATTTGACTTTATTTACTTTTCTGAGGTTGACTGAGGATTCGATTCTGTGACACTTGCACTGGGTTCTATAGTGCGACTGAAACTGTTTGGTAATGAACTCAGAGGTACATAGTGGACGAAGGTGATTTCATAGCTTTACCCTGTTGAATCGACGCTGAGCTGTTGCATTGATCTTGTCTGTGAGGATAACTAAAGGTGTGGGGAAGGGTTTAAAAAAATGTTTTATTTGTAATCAAATGTTTGTGTGCCATTTTTTGGTTTCGAGTATCAACTGTTGGGAGGCTCGCTGTTGCATCACCATCGTTCTCCTCCGGCGTTTGGCCTGGACCGAATTTGACAGTCATTACCACAGTTTTATGGCTGGTGTGAAAATAAAGACTCTAACTTCATGTTGCCAGTGCTGTAGGGTCAATTAGGCAACATTATTATACAGCTCAGGCATTGACTGTGGGTAGCTATTTGCATGTCTCAGCTGGGTTTTTCAGACCTCAGATGAATCAATACATCGATTGGTCAAAAGGAGCATTCCATGTCATATCGATTTCTTGCACGTGCCTTTTGATCACCCATGGAGACGGCAAACGACACCTCGGATGCAACACTGTGGATATAAGACTAAATCATTTGACCAAACACTATTTAGAGTTTACTAGCCCATTACATGTATACAGAAGATCAAAAGAAGGTATGGCTGCACTCGATGGCCTTTCCGAGAAAGGTTTCCGTTCATCGCTGGAATAGGCCACGACGTCGTCATACATGTGGCATGACGCCTTTGCAATGGTTCAATCGTTGCTATGGAGTTAACTCCCTGGGTCAGCTGGTTAAATCCTGACAAATGACTCATTCCTGGGTGATGGAGAGCAGCTTCTAAGGAACGGCAGCTAAGAACAGACAGCCTTGACCAAAATGAAGCCCTCTGGGCTTCTCAATGACGCAGTATATATGCGTGTTTGGTGAAGACCTTGCGCCACTTCTTTCCCCATACCCTCCTCCTCCTCTTTTTCTCCTCTTCCTCTTTTTCCTCTTCTCTCCCCTCCCCCCCCCCCCCCCCTCCCCCCAACACCCCCCCCCCCCTCTCTCTCTCTCTCTCTCTCTCTCTCTCTCTCTCTCTCTCTCTCTCCCCCCCCCCCCCCCCCCCCCCTTCCTCCTCCTCCCCGCCACTTATCCCCCTCGTCCGGCCTTAGACAAAGAGTTCGACATGAAATCCTTTTTCATTTCTCATAGACCTTACATGGCTTTGGATTTTATCAGTTTACCAGCAGGATCATAGTCAGTGAATACAAAAATACACAGAGGAACTGATCATATCGTCTTGTTCAGGTTCTTAAGTTTACAATTACACGCTGCACGTACCGTTATGCAGAGCTGTCAGAACATCTAACGCGACGAAGTTTTGAATTACTCGAGCGCCCCTTTACAACCAAATGGAGCCAAGTTTTACATATACTGGTAGAGAGAGGCGCAGCACGAAAATTATAACAATGTAAAACAAATCCCAGGGGAATAATTTTTCACTAAGTCTGTCAAGCGTGCAGTCATCTTTCAATACCGTTTGAGCGGAAAATTTGTAAGCACGACATAGTGATATGAAATAAACTAGATAACCACCAAGATTTGAATCTCCAACTGCTAGAAGCATTCAGACTTGAGAACTTGATTGGTTTCGCCTTTGGTGGACGCAGCTGCATCTGGACGTTCCGTGATCTACTGTTTCAGATTTGCATAATCCGGACACACGCACTGTGAAGAACTCATTGTTCGCAAGAGAACCGGAACCGACTGACACCCAATATCTCCTTCCCAGAGAGTTCATTTAGGCAAATGTGACAGGCCAGTAGTCTCCAGGACGTTTTATCGTCATTGAAGTATTCGTCGCCAGGAAGGATCTCAGATTTATCTGCAGATAACAATGGAGTACTGACAGCAGCTAATGCATATGTAAGTAGGCTCTCCTAAGAAAGTCATGTGCATGGAACGAGCTAAAGGCTCAGAGGTACAGGCCTGATTCAAGAAGTAAAAGTAATGTTGACTGCCTGGTTTGGGCTCTGGATTAGAACATCTTTAACCTCTGGCAGAGCAATGTTTTCAATGACCTAGACCGAGACAAAATACGAGTATTTAGCCCGGCTAAATCTAAACTTGTCCTAAACTACACGAACCTAAGCTGTTTACCTTAGATTACATCCTACTTGTCTCGAGTCATGCACATGGCACCAGATTCTCAGAAGCTTCAACCTTCAGTGCAATAAAAGCTTAAGTTCGAAATGCTGTCTAAAGCATAGTACAGATGTGGACTGATGTTCGAACTAAAATGATGTTTGGACTGCATTACTCAATTTACTGAGGAGCAGGTTTCGTAAAATACGAAAAGATTTTATTTCTTTTTTCCCCTTCTCTTTAATTAACGATCCCCAGATAGTTGGTGTTGATGCCAGAAGGAAAATGGTTCCGGCTGTAATAACGGAGATGCCTGTTTGTTGCAAAGGACCAGGTGGATTATACTGGGCCAGCAGTGACTTAAGTGACATTTGTAGGCACAAATAACGACAGTTTTCACGTCTTGCACGGGACTGATTGGAATTGTTGTAGGGCTGGTGTCCAGCAGCTGGACTGCCTTGCACGCAATTGAGTTTGTTCGAGCTAGGTTGAGTACATGTACTTTTTTGTGATCAGGACCTTTTTGGCTGAGCACTTTCGTGTTGCCTGGATGAGCATGGATATGCCATTTCCCAACAGCTGGAGAGCTCAGCAGGGATCGACGTAAACGGATGATGATGATCAAACAATGCTGCACGTAAAGCGACCAGCACATGGTCAAAGTGGTTATATGTGCTGAGGAGTTCAAGGGCAAGGTAAACGACTGCAGAGTCTCGTAGAAAGCTCAAGCACCCAAACCCATTTGATTGAATTATGGCTGAAAGTATAGGTCGTAGGAGTATTGGAACTTTTGTGTTCTCGTATTGCCCGCAGGTATGCCAACATTGTGCAGAAATGTGTCATCGGAGACATTGTTCTGTAAATGGAGCAACGCCTTTGAGAAGAGTACATGCTAAATGACTTAAGTTCAAGGTCTGTTCAAAACTTGCTACAGTGAAATTCTGACCTGCACTGTAAGATCTTGATTCAGTTACATCTGTTGACTCAGGTGCTGAGTGTCACATTGTATAAAAACCGCTGGCGCTGAACCTCCAGGTTTTGGCTTATAAAAAACACAACAATAACATAAGATCGGGTTCGAACCCGCAACCTCTCGAGAAAAGAGAGGGAAAAAAGTAAGGTTCGAACCCGCAACCTCTCACGTGTACAACAACGGGTGGGGTGGCGCTCTCTTTCTCTCTCGAATATCATACACACATAAAAAAGAAGCTTCTGTGCGGATTCGAACCCGTACGCGCATCCCCTCCAACCAAGCATGTCCTAGCGACAAAAAAATATTCGACGCGCTACCGAGTGAGCTAATCCATAAAGCTGTGAGGACCTTCAGTAAACCTGGAGGGATAAAAAAATCGAATACAGGACGTTCCGTACCCTGGACGTTTCGTACCCTGGTCGTTGTGTACCTCATTTAGTCGATTCGTACCTTTTCTACCCTAACCCTAACCCTAACGCTAACTCTAACCCTAACTCTAACTAGGGTTAGGGTATGAAACGACTAGGTATACGAAACGTCCAGGGTACGAAACGACCCGCATCGTAAAAAATCCTTCTTTCTCCTTCACCAATGTCCAATCTCCTCGAAATTACGTCAGGTTATTGACGTCAAATGATCACGTCACACATTTTGCATTCAGACTCTGTTGTAGGCTTTCTTGGCAACACCAAAACGTAAAAAGTCACTTTCTTTTCAAACCTCGATTCTGAAAATTTGATACATTTAATCGGGCCTAACTTCCAGTAAGTGTGCAAAACGTCAAGGAAATCCGTCCAGTAGATTTTGAGATATCAGCCGTTAAGTCGGGACTGACAGACAGACAGACACACAGACACACAGACTCACAGACACACAGACACACAGACAGACAGACAGAGATAAAGCTGTGAGGACCTCCAGTAAACCTGGAGGGATAAAGCATGTAAGTAGAGTGAAATTGAAATGAGTTTGTTTTTTTTGCTCGTTGCATGACGTCAGGCTGACACGGGGAAAATATACAACAAGCGTTTGCTAGGAAGCTCCGTGTCTTTGCAATTCGTGCTAAAGGCTCAGATGTGCTCTTTTCCAACATCGCTAAACCAATTTTGAATGACTGTGAGAGCGCGTAGTTCACGTGTGAGAACATGTTTGTGAGGACAGATCCACCCCAGGGTGTCGCTGCCTCAGTGTATTAATCCACATTCTCTCTCTGTATTCAGAACACGCTTCCACCCAATTGTGCCGTCGCGTTTAACCGCCCGTGACTAGGATTGGGGCCGTTCCTTCTTTCTCCCACGCTGGGAGTGCCTTTCTCCTCTACGGTATCTCCAGGTGCTCCGAAGTAGAGTAGACAGATGGGGGTGGGGTGGGACTATGCATGTTTGTGTGTGGGGTATGGGGTGGAAAAGGAGTGGACTTGGAAAAGGGTTGTTAGGCCTAGTTTTCTGTTGGGCTATGGTACCCAGGAAAGACGGTGATGGAAGATGGGTAGTGGTTCGAAATGTGAGGGGTATCATTGGTGACCTGTAAATGGGAAACGAGGGTAAGGAGATATGGTGTTAGGGGCAGAGGTGGGTGGGCAGGGGGAGGAGGGGGAGACTGGGATTGCAGGGGAGGTATTAGGGGCGCGGGGGTGCATTGATCGTTGGGAAAGAGGTGCGACAAGGAATCAAAAAACGTTCCAATGGAACGTCTGAGGAAATAGACAGACACGATAGTTTTAATTAACATGAACTCAAGTCACGAGAGTCTTCCACACCCTACACTTACCAGTGCCGCAGTTGGCTGTTCTGACACCCAGTAATTACGAACGTACATGGATGGTTGCAGGTACAGCAGAAGTCAGGCACAGGGCTGGGGGCTGAGCAGGCTCACTGGAGGCAAAGACAGGGTTGCCACAACCACAGAGAAACACGCAATTCGACCCTGGCACGACCGTCAGCTCCTCACCTCAACAATCATCTCGAATCTCGTGTCCCTGCTTGCTGGCGCTTTCTGGCGCGACTTGCCTTTTCGTATGCTCTATCGTGTCCGTGTAGCTTCCCTCATTGGTATTTCTTCCTTTTATTTGTATTGTGCAGAATTCTGTATTGGCAGTCTTCTAGAAATTAAAATGCACAAATGCCCCTTAAATCTCTTATGTATCTAGGTCAGGGAGATCGTCGGTTTGAGTTCTGTCATCTTTGCGCGACCGTTCTAGTTCTTGCCTTTAGGTTGTGAAAGGCACAGTTTTGTCTCGTTGTAGTCACTCGAGTAGTTGCCTGCCTCCCTGCTAGTCATCTTGTAGTGTCTTCACTCGTACCAACAACCAACCAAGCAACCGAGCAACCAAGCAACCAACCATTCAATAAACGATCATTTATACTTGCTGTGATCAAGCAATCATCCCGACAAGCAAGCAGACAAATGAATAAATTGTTGGTCGCGAAGGAAGACAAAGGGGGAAAAGTCGAGAATGACCAACAAAGTATGTTACTCTTCATCATTTCAGATAAGAGCACCACTTGCTCTATGTTCCCTTTCCCAGCAGGGCATGCATTGCCTGCAGACGTCACTGGTGCTACGGGGGCCAATAAATGCATGGGACGGAGTTCGACAACTCTGCATGTAATGGACACACGGCTGAAGCCGTTTGGTGCAAAGCCTCTGTCGAATACAGATGTGGACGCAGGAATTCAACAAGTACGACAGCATGTGGACATTTTGTGACTTGATTTATTCTGGATATAAAACGTGATTATCTAAGAAAAGGAACGATTTGCACTCTAGGATGAAGGACGGACAGTTTGTTCGTGGGCATTAAAACAATGCTTTATCACAGAATTAGTTTGAAGCAACAGGTACTGAAAGCCATCAGCTGATTTACGCAGATGAAGCTCTTCGTGTCTTGCAAACGGACAGAAGAAGTCACCATTTCAATAGCAAACAAAACGAATGATACCGTATATATTAAAATGCACTGCAATGTACCAGGTATATGTATTTCATTCACCCATAAAATAAATCAAATACTGATATAAATCAGAGTATATTCGACTTGCTATTAAAATGATCATGCTGCGATGTTTTGCGTACATTCTGGTATGGAATGATTATCTTATTAATCTGACATTTTCCCTGTCAAATGTGTTTCTAAAAAATTATAAATTGGAAGGATGAATTGATGGTGCAAGAAGCATCACTGGAAAGTAGATGTGGAATTAATGACCGTTTACTAGCTTTTAATGCGTTTCATGTCCACAAACTGCTGTGTGGCACTCAAAGACAAAATCTCGAATACGAAAGCAAAAACCCCTCCCTTATCCCGACACCTTTGATCACTTCCAATAGCAAAAGTGGAATGCACGCTAAAACTTTGCTGTAACAGTCTTATTTAAAAAAAAACCGTGACAATATAGTATGAATCGTGGGGATATAAGTTTCCTTTTGCATCTCCCAGGCGAATTATCGAAGGTGGGTTTTGGTTAAAGGTAGGCCCATGTTTTGATATAATATCATTATTCGTGGCATTGTAACCCTCTCCGGACATCATATTCATTCAATACTCTGTCTTTTTCATGTCAAATTACAGCAGATGCTTAACTGTGTTTGTCAGCGGTGCAATGCCATCATGTCTATGCATGACTTCAACACTTGAAGAACTGCTCCTGTCCACCAGCGAGTGAGGTCTCAGCTTTGAATGCAGCGAGATATCACAATCATGGGAAAAGCGAGAGAACCTCCTTGTGTGCTTGACAATAAGACATATTGCACTCTCAGGTCTCTTTCTGGCCCAAGGAGTTTGAGTACACACTTGTACCTTGGACGGATACTTTATCACTCCGCGTTTCAATGACAGGTTTGGGAAAGTTGTACTAATTGGAATATGATATCATCAGATGATAGTGTGATTTCACGAAACTGAGTGAGCGCCTTTCGCTTGTAAGCACCTCTGCTCACACAATACAGATGAAAATCAAAGCCGTCACTATCGTATCCCAGCCCATCCCTACCTCAATGCACACTTTCCCCTTATCACAACGTTGTACATATGTAAAGGGTGTAATAGCAATAATTTGACTTTAGCAAAAAGGAGTAATGACAAAAACGAACAATCAGTCCTGTTGACTGAGCATCACACGTGCTTCCTATGTGCTGAAGAATTCTGTAAAGATAACACCTTGAACGGCAGGAATCAGTCAGAATATGCTAATAAGTGTAGGGACTGTTAGTGAACGCAGCGATCTCTTTACATTGTTAACACCCCAGGAATTTGTTTATGGAATTTCTGATGTAATCGAAAAGGTAATCTTGCAAAGTCGTGGTCCTAACACTGCACTATTTATTGTCTGCAGGAGGCCAAATTTTCTTGCAAACATAGATAAACGAGCTCGTACCAGTCTCTTTTACGACAACCTAGGTTAAAGAAACTGCTCGTCCACTTCAGCTTGAATTCCCGGAACAAAAGACTTGAAATTATAAGTGAATGAAGCTTGCAAACAAACGACGGATGGTAGAGTCCGCTTGTAGCACCTTCCATGGAACATTGGAGTCTCGGCCTTCTGTTTATTGCTGGTAATCATTGTTCGAAGCGATGTGTTAATAAAGGCAATTTCTTGGATATGTCCCAAGAATAGCTTTATGACACGGCATGTTGCGAGCAACTTTGCAGGCTTTTGTGTACAAACGGCTACCGATATTCCGTGCACCTTTCAGGGTTTCAAGAAAAACCATGGATCACTTTTACTCTTGAACTTAACACAGGTTTTCGACGCACTAATGATTGGAATCGAAGCCCACGGCAACATTTTCACATAAAAAACGTAATCGATGTTGTCGAAAGCAGATCCAAATTACACGATGTGTCCTCTTCTACAATCATGTGCAACTGGTGTATTATCTCTTTCGACAGCACCAGCGCGTTTCACGCCTGTTCCGAATTGTTTGCCCTTTACTTCAAAACGCATTGCTCAGCTGAGACCTCGCGAACTCCTCGCCGAAGCTGCTCGAATTATCTTGATGTAATATTAGAGGGCGCCAATGAAACATCATCGAACTCTCCACACTTTCGTCCAACTTTGACAATAGTTGCCCCCTTTGAGTCGCTGTCCAACAAAGGAGACTGACCACAAAAATCCCCACAAGTTTTCGTTCCGCACGGCGTAAGACGACATCCATATAGGCGTCCTATTGGTGGGCAGGGAAGGCTACTCGAAGTAGGTGGCAAAGACAGTGGCCACGGCGAAGAGGTCTCCTTTTGAGTAGGAGGCGGAGGCGAAGTTGTCAGTGTCTGTGTTCCACACGCTGCGGGACGTGGCCGCCATGCTCTGGCCCTTGTTCTCCCCTGCAGTGACCACGCATATGAACTTGTAGCGCGAGCTGTAGCCCATGTCCTTCATGCGGCCCTTGATGACCTCGCTCAGGTTCTGCACCAGGTTGTTGCAGAGTTTGTTGTCGTACTTCTCGCCCTCCAGGTAGGACTCGAGCACGTTCTTGATGATCTTCTCGGCCTGGGTCGAATTGAATTTCTCACCACCCTCGGGGCCCAGGCGGTACGTGTTCTGCAGACGGATGGGTGCCATGAGCGCACCGCGCCCTGGAAAGGAGGCTCCGGAGATGCTGCTCCTAGACACATAAGACATACGCCGACTGGCTCCATACTGCACGCTGGGCCTCGGTTCCACCATGCGCGACATGCGCCGAATGTTAGGTCCTGTCGGGAGAGAGCAGCAAAAAGACCTATAGAGTGTAATACACTTATTCGTATCTGACAAACAGCCATCTCCAGCCTCATGAAGGCAAAAATCAGAGAGCTAACGAGTCTCAAGGTAGACAGTGCAAGGCGAAGACAATCTCCACAGTAATATTGACTTGGAGTTTTACGTGTTAAAGGCCACATAATGCCCAAACATGCTCGAAGACTTCAGCATGGACACTCTAGGAGACTGACATTTATGTGACCTGGCGACCAACCGTTCGTGTGAAAACCTCAAAGGACAGCATGTGGATAAGCAAGCAGTCTGAAATGGCGTGGATAGATGTTGATGTTTGACTAGACAAAGAACTCTCCGTCTCATCAGTTAGTTCAGTGGGGATGGCCGACAAAAAAGAACGTAAACACAGGGCGATACCAGTGTCCAGATGAGAAACATATCTAATGTCCTTTTACTTGTTGTTGTTGTCCATCTCATGAAAGACTTTTTCATCCGCAAAGGTCAAGTTAAGCATTTTCTTACCAATGCTATAATCATTCTAACCTTTTGTCTGTAAAGAGAGGGGGGCGAACAACTGCATAACATTTTAAAGACGTACGCCTGAATATCAAGTTTTTTCCGTCGGCTGACATGCCTACTCACCAGTAGTCATGCCTTCCATATCTCTTTGCATCACAGACATGCGACGGGGAGTGGGCTTAATGTCCAGCTTTTCCAGATTTTCCGTTGTTAGCTTCGACATGGTGGCGGCTGGAGGAGACTGCAGAAATACCTTGGTCCCAACTTAAGTTCCTGAAAGAGAGGACAGTGCATTGACAATGTGAACCACAAACTACAACATCATCACAAGCGTAAATAAGAGACATCGGCGGCGTCGTCAAAATGATCGTGACAGTGACTACTGCCTTTGGCACTGCTGTTATCAACATGTTTAGTCATCCTTGATGCTGCATTATCGGTTGGAATCGATGTAGTCATCGTCATTGTTGACGTCACTACTATAACTGGCATAGCCGTATTAAAAAAATTAATTGATATTACAAACACCACCACCAACACCCGCATCCTTATCGTCGTCGCTGACACCATCACCGTCGTCGTCGTCGTCGTCGTCGTCGTCATCATCATCATTATCATCATCATCATCATCAGTTACCGACGGTCAAATCGGCCCGACGTCGTGATAAATATACTCACAATTACAGATAATATATATTTACCTAAAATGTTCACGCAAAGACTCAGAACTAGATGTTACCAAATCTAGCCCACCTCTTGCCACTTACTGCACTCACCCTCACAGTGCGCCGCTCCGAACTTGCTTACAGTCTGGATGAATGCATTAGCTAAAAGAGGCAGGCTTACTTTCTTTAACATTTGAAAGCTGACAAATCGAATCTCAGTGCATTCATAATGTATCTGATTCAAAGCTGTCCAAATTTAGCATGCATGCAAATTGATTGTCAGTGACTTTACAGCTTCAGACTTTTTCCCTGCGGGCGACTCTGAGCGAGAGACGAGACTGAGCATGCCCCTACAACCGGCCGGCTGAGTTCCAGAGCAGGGAACCACCGCACAGCCAGCTCTGCACCCAATGGAAGTAATTGATCAGCGCAGGGCTGCCGCAGGTGACTGCCTCTCAAGAATGGTGGGACAACAGCAGGATTCCAGCCCTGCAGGCACAGGCTCGTGCGTGCCAACACTGGGGCCGGCGTGTCGGTTGCTTTTTTGCAACACACGGCTATCGAATTGCACGAGTCAGCCAAACGTGTTGTTTAGCGATGGGGTTCAAGAGTATTGTATATATCTGTAGATCAAACACGAGATAGGCTAACCCACATTCACCACATCGAGCCTGTTCCACGTCCCTCGTCTGGACACCACCCCACCCCACTCTCATCCCCCACGCACCTCCTGTTTTTGACTTGCGACTAGAGGTAATGAACAAATCTAGATGGTTCTTTAAAAAAAGAAAAGTAAACAAAAGCGGCAAACGAGCAGAATGTACTAGTTTATGCAATTCAGGCACTGGGTCTCAGCGAAGAATGTATTTGATTGTTCCACACTCTTAGTAAGTATCGAATGCTAGCTTATATTTTTGTTTTGTTTTATATTCTCTGCTATATTCGAGGTTTGCTTAAAGCACCTTTCCTATTGCATGGTTTGATCTCCACAGGAACCAACAGACCGTTAGACACTTAATTAAATGATATATAAGATGCATCTTAACTGTTTCGTGACTTGTGAAATGTCCGGTCCGGGAAACTGTAGAATCGTATTACGTGCCTCAACAATAAACATCGCATAAAATATTGGATCGCATCTTCAGTTACCGCCACACCGAAAGCAAGAGTTGTTTGTGTTGCATTCTTACACACAAATCCTTTTTTGCACAAAACCACAGCACACCTGATAGAGAGAGAAAATGGGCATCTTTATTAAGAAAACATAGTAACCTTATTGACACCAACATCCAATCGTCTTTCTTAATAAAGAGCCAGTTCCACAAATCATATGCATGTGGCAAGTATATGTTCATGGCAACATGCATCAGAACATAAAAATATTATTGCATATATAAAACGACTTTCCACAAATCATATGCATGTGGCAAGTATATGTTCATGGCAACATGCATCAGAACATACAAATATTATTTCATATATAAAACGACTGAAAGGCTCTGAGCTGGTGCCCGTCTTCTCCGGGAGAAGTTTCAGGAATGACCCAATTCCTGCGCGTGGGTTCTGGCCAGAGTATGGGAATTGGCCCGACCCCCCTCTAGAACTAAAACCCGCGGTCAGCGCACTGCCGGAAGTTAGAAGCAGACTGCCCAAGAGATCGTCTGCTACTGGCATCGAACAACCTTACGCTGTGGCCCTGTGCAAAAATTGTGTTTTTTTTGTCGGTCTGCTGCGAGGAGTGTACACCTACTTGAGACAAGCAGAACGCCTCTCTTGGGCGCATTCTGAACACAGAGATATATAGTCTCAGCCACGCTGAATGTCTTGGGCGTCGTGCATACACCTCTCCTGGGACGGCCCCGTAGTCCACTCTCCGACCGAGTGCCGTGACCGACTTTGGTTAATTGACTATTGGCCGACACAAAAGCCCGAGCACTATTTCTGGCTACACGAAATTCATGAAAAAAGGTCGTTCAAACACTAGAGAGCCAGCAACTCAGACCTGCAAGGAACCGTCAGACAAGGGCTTCTATCCATGAAAGAAGGTCGTTCAAACACTAGAGAGCCAGCAACTCAGACCTGCAAGGAACCGTCAGACAAGGGCTTCTATCCATGAAAGAAGGTCGTTCAAACACTAGAGAGCCAGCAACACAGGCCTGCAAGGAACCGTCAGACAAGGGCTTCTATCCATGAAAGAAGGTCGTTCAAACACTAGAGAGCCAGCAACTCAGACCTGCAAGGAACCGTCAGACAAGGGCTTCTATACATGAAAGAAGGTCGTTCAAACACTAGAGAGCCAGCAACACAGGCCTGCAAGGAACCGTCAGACAAGGGCTTCTATCCATGAAAGAAGGTCGTTCAAACACTAGAGAGCCAGCAACTCAGACCTGCAAGGAACCGTCAGACAAGGGCTTCTATCCATGAAAGAAGGTCGTTCAAACACTAGAGAGCCAGCAACTCAGACCTGCAAGGAACCGTCAGACAAGGGCTTCTATCCATGAAAATGGACGGATTTTTCGGGGTCAGGTGCGTGACACGAGAGTTCCATTAAGATAACGTAATTGAAAAAGAAACGAAAGGGTCCCTACAACACAGCTATCAGCATCGAAAAATTGGAGTCTGTATTCAATAAAACTCCTCCTTTAACCCCTTCCACCACCCACTCATCATCCCTTCCAGTTTTCCACCTGACCATCTCCCAAAAGAAGATATGTGGTGAAGCAGCAGTCTCGATATGAGATGGCAGAGCATGTTGACACTGTCTGGGAACAGGGAAGTACTTGAAGATAAATGCTGAGCCAAGTTAGGAGAATGGAGAAGTGCAGCACTGAGAGATTTGGCTGTCTTGGAGTCTCCACTTGAGGTGAGATATGCAACCTGCAAAAAGATTGCGGCATAGCCGAGGCCCCGAAAAAAATCCAAACTTTAACGACTCCACAGAATAAAGGCAATAGGATATGTGGCGAACACGTGATAGAATGTAAAGGACACTAACTCAATGGTCCAATGGAAAATAATAGATACAGTCGGGAAAAATCTTTGTAAAATACGAACAGACGACTCCTACATTTCTTACATAATAGACACCAGACGTCTTATAAGGTGGCGGAATGTATAAGAAGACGTGCTGTTGTTCGTTGCAGTCTTGCCATTTGCTGAGTAGCTATTTAGTGAAATACAACACCTTCTCCTTCTGTGAAGAAATCTGTTTAGATCGGCCACTGATATGCTCTCGATGAAGAAACAACTACAATATCAGTAGTCAGTCTAGGGGAGCATATCTTCTACAATCCGCTTATTCAAAAGCAGTTTTATCTGTGTATTTTATGAGAATGGAGATTAATCAGTAACCACTTTCCAACGTAATTGACAGTCATTCATTCTCTCACAGTGAATTTGCTGATGACACGCAACTCTGCAACTCTACTCACCCCAATCAAATCCAACCTCTTCTCTCTGCGAGTGAACTTTGTATTTCTGATGTGAAACAGTGGATGACCCAGAACAAACTCAAACTTAATGATTCAAAGACCGGAGCTCTCCTGGTTGGCGGTAGAGGCGAATTCGATCAGGCCCTGAAACTAACCATAGGTCAGAGTGAGATAGAATTCTCTAAGTCTGTTAGAAACTTAGGTGTCATGTTCGATGATGATCTTTCTATGAGAGTTCATGTGAACAAAGTTTGCCAGTGAGCTTACTACGAGTTAAGGAAACTTAGCACTATTCGTCACTATCTTTCACAACAGGCCACTCAAACCCTTGTCACTTCCCTTGTTCTGTCCCGTCTTGATTATGGAAATTCTCTTCTTGCCGGCATTCCTGACACTCTGCTAAACAAACTGCAAAAAGTCCAAAACACTGCTGTTAGATTAGTTTTTAGATGTCCCAAGAGAACTCCCACATCCAAACTCCTTCACGCACTGCATTGGCTCCCCGTCGCTCAGAGGATAGAGTATAAGCTAGCCACTATGTGTTTCAACTTCTTCAATCAAACTGCACCACACGCACTCAAAGAAATTCTCACTGTCTACACCTCCGCTAGAAATAACCGTTCAGCTGCAGACACCAAAACGTTAAATGTCCCCCGTCGCAAAAAGAAGACCCAGGGACAGCGAGCTTTTTCTTACATCGGCCCTGTAACGTGGAATAGCCTACCTTTCCCTGTCCGTCACTCTGATTCCATGTCCCAGTTCAAAACCTCCCTCAAGACACACCTGTTCCGGTCAGTCTTTCCTGACGAGCAGTGAAGTGCTTCACAAGGCGCCTCCTTTATGTTTCGTGTTTTGTTTATTGCCTGCTATTTCATTAATTGTATTGTATATAATTTTTCTTATATTTCAACTGTACAGTGTGCGAGTGTTGGAATGCTTTGTATGAGTGTGGACTTTTTCATTGTAAACGCCATGAGCTTGCCTATTAGGGAAGGTATGTGCGTACAAATAGTCTGTATTATTATTATTATTGTTCGAACCACTTTGTCATAGATTTAGCTGCAAACATCAACAGAGGGCTGGACAATGTTCTGCAGATCATTTCGTAATTGTTTCCCGTCTTTATCAGACACGCAGACCTGCCAAAAAGCCGCAACGCTCAGCTCAGTTTTCCACCAATTGTGAGGGGATCAGATCCGCCCTTAATTGCGTGCTAGGACGCGAAGCCGAGCAGAACAATGCGTGACACCAGGCGCTGTTCGGCTGTTAGGTCCCCAGGCTTCCTGCACCTTGTAACACTAGCGATGCTGGGAGAGCAGCGTCCAGAAATGAAACGCACATTCCGTCCAGACCTTTGCCAAGTTTCGCCTCAGACTTGCAGTCAATTCCACTCGATGACGCACTGCACGATGTTTTATCAGAAATATAAAGACTTACAGAAAAACGAAAATCATAAGATTGTATACATACTCAGAGAAGTATTGGGGAAACGATGGTTTCCTTCGAGCCAGAATGTTCTAGTCATTTATACCTGTGGACGGGCGTAGGATCCCTTTCTAATCCATAATTTAAGATGTGAGTCACCACAAATTTTTTTTCCTACGTTTGATGGTGACCAAAGGAACCTACTCTACAAATGATATCATGCCACTCGTATGCGTGTCCTTGGCAGTCAGACATTTGGATAAAGTCTTCAGGACAAGCAACTCTAACATTCCGACACAAAAATCATTTCATAGAAATACACTAACACTCAGCATGCAGCAATGTAAAATAAGTAAAGGTAAAGGTGTGATTTTATATAGCGACTTACACCCTTTGTCTGGGTCTCAAACCGCTTTACACTTTACCCCCTGATCACTGGGCATCTTGATCAATCCTCACTGGTCCCTCACAACAAACATAGTGACAGACATTAAGAGGCACACAGTCAGGTACCAGCACCAACTCCGCTCCCTGGGGAGTATTCCAACCCGATGCTGGCGCTTGGCCGCATACAAGGGTTAATCGCACTACGTTTTGCCAACATTGCCCTCACAGGTACCCGGTTTTACTCCTGGTTGGGGAGAAGCAATGCATGTTAAGCATCTTGCTCAAGGATGCAACTCTGGGAACCGCGCAGCTTCGAACGCCGTACCCACTGACCGCAAGCGTCTGTAGGTCCAGCGCGCTAACCACTCGGCCACAGAACCCCAACGTCTCTTCACTTAGAGAGTGTGCGAAGTCTGCTCTCCTTCATTTACACCAGGGAAGTTCGCGTGCTTCCGTTAGCGCTCAATGAAAGCTTTCGAATTTCAATACAGCGTTTTAACAGCTGAGTCTTTTCTCAACGTACTGGAGCCGTGGAAGACTCGTCGCTAAAAGATCCCTTCGGTCGGCTGCGTTCAATGAAAGCACAAGAGACAGATTTCTCTCTTCGTAGGCCACGGTATCGAAGACGTAAAAAGGATTCCAATGGGATTACGGGTACATTGTGGTGACGCAGCAGCCTTGACGACATGCAGCCATCAGACAATGGGGTTGCTAAGGACGCCAGGCTTCAGAAACTCCTGACACCAGTCGTCTATACATGAACAGGCACCGTTGGTATGAGTGGTTAGGGGGTGGGGGTGTAGATTTCGTAAGAGAAGTGGGGGGTGGGAATGGACAAGAGGGGAGAAGAGAGGGGAAGAGATAGATAGATAGATAGATAGATAGATAGATAGAGAGAGAGAGAGAGAGAGAGAGAGAGAGAGAGAGAGATGGGGGATGAAAGACACAGAGCCGCACTAAAACAGGCAAAGGGTGTATGTAAACACGGATTCAGACGAAAGGACGGCGACAATGACAGACTATGAGACAGCCTAATTGGCCGTTAATATGTGTTCATGAGGGACAAACAGACGGGACGGAAAAATGGACCAAATGATAAGGGAGAGAAGACACAGGTGGCTTCTGAACCACTTAACGTAACACGTCCAGGTGAAGAAAAACTGTCTACAAGTTGGGGGGTGCGGTAAAGAGCTAGGACGCCATCAAGCGAGAGAAAGAAACTGACAACCAAGAGCACACATTGCATGCTAACATGCGAATGAGAGAGAGAGAGAGAGAGAGAGAGAGAGAGAGAGAGAGAGAGAGAGAGAGAGAAATGTAAAATACAAGACTTCTTGAAATAACTTTTACCACACATCACTCTACACTAACACATCACCATATAGAGTCAACGCCTACAAGATACAAGATGCTTTCGGAAGAAATCTCACCTCGATCAGGAGCTCCTGGGCTAAGCGAAGCCAATCATTTCAGACGTCTCACTACTCCAGTACCAGCCCCATCTCAACACAGCGGGAAAAGCCACTGGAGCAACAGAGTCGTCCTGGAAAGTCAAGGTTTGCGTTCTCCTTGCTCCACCCCCAGTCACAGAAGTGTGAGACAGTGGAGGCAGCAGAGAGGGGGGAGGGCTGGGTGGGTGGGGGGCAGACTTGAAAGGAGCAGACAAGTTCAACGCTGCTGACTCGGGAGGAGTGTAGGGTGGAGTGACGTTATTCCTGCTACGAGTCAGCGACGCCAGTCTCGTCTGTCCGTCTCCGCCCCGACTTGGCGTCAGCTCCCAGGCTGATCAATACAGGACAGACATCGACGGGCACGACTGCTACGCGTGTACGTGTGTGCTCGAGTGCGCTTACATGCATTTGCGCATATCTGTATGCATGGCTGCATGCATGCGCGAGTGTTTCGATGTGCGTGCATGCGTGCACATGTGCATGCGTTTGTGTGGGTGTATACAGGAGACAGACACAAAGTCACAGAGAAGGGGAGACAGAAACAAATGGACAGAAACTGACTCTCTCTCTCTATGTGTGTGTGTGTGTGTGTGTGTGTGTGTGTGTGTGTGTGTGTGTGTGTGTGTGTGTGTGCGTGCGTGCGCGCGCGCTCGTATTTGTGTTATGACGAATCCATGGGGGAACAAAATGGGATAAATTGTAAAAGTAACAGAATAGCGGATGTTCAGAATGGTGATTTAGTAGAAAGAAGTGCGAGCACCCTGAGGTTGTAAAACGAGAGAAGGATGGGGACATTCTGTACACATATACTATCATGACTATCTTGGCAGTGATGGGGAAAACATAAAATAGAGACTCTTAGGCCATGGAAGCATAGAAAGAATGAAGAGGAAGAGTCGGTGAGAAGGAGGAAACTGTTTGCCTAGCGACAGGCAGCACTCTACCACACCTGAGTGGCGATGAAAAATACCACACCGATCACAGCTATCGGAGATCGATAATCTGACTCGCATTCTAAACCATTCTGTTTATCGCCTTACCGTTTCACTACTGCCCATCCCTCGGCTAAGTAAAGAAGGAGGGGGATGGGAGAGAGAGAGAGAGAGAGAGAGAGAGAGAGAGAGAGAGAGAGAGAGAGAGAGAGAGAGAGAGAGAGAGAGAGAGAGAGAGAGAGAGAGAATTAAAAAGAGTTAGAGGTGAGGAAGAAATAAGTGGATGAAACTAGTTGGGTGGAAAGTGGGAAGAAAAATAAACACATCCTTTTCTGCAGAAGTGAGCAAAGGCTTTTTGGTCCTTCCCAATGCGAGGGAAGCTTTCAGAGCTTTTGACGGCAAAAAGCAAACGTTCAATTCAAACGCAAAGATAAGCCTCGCAAAACTTCAAAATGGTCCGTCCGCAAAGAGTGGTCGTGCTCTTCTATTTTCCTGACGTCGTGAGTTCCAATAGGAAACGTACTAGTACCCCACTGATGTCTACAGACTCCTGACAGCCATTAAGGCAAGTGCGTTGCTAGCTTTTATCTGCAACAGTCCAGAACTCGATGATCGAGGAAGTCGTGTCGCGGCACCATTCTGCACAGACTGGGTGGAAAAGGTCATTTCTGATTCGTAAATAATGAATGCAGGTAGTGTTTGCTTGAGGTTCAGTTCAGTTCAGTCTCTTAACCCTGAGATGGTTTGTTGAAGCACCGCTGATGACTTTCGGACAATCTTCCTCCATCGATCTCTATCCTCTGTGGCTCGCTGTGAGTCAACAAAGGTCAAGCCTGTCCACTCTTTGATGTTGTCTTCCCACCTCTTTCTCTGCCTGCCTCTCCTTCTTACACCTGGTACGGTACCTTGCAGGATGGTCTTGGCCAGCCCACTGCCTCTTATCACATGACCATACCACTTCAGCTTTCTGCTTTTCACGATTGGGAGCAGGTCTTCGTACTGTCCAAATGCTCTCCTAATCCTGTTGCTGACTTCCTCATTTGTGACATGGTCTTTATATGAGATGTTCAGAATCTTGCTGTAGCATCTCCTTTCCAGGGATTGTATCCGTCTCTATAGTTTAGATGTGAGTGTCCAGGACTCGCATGCATACAAAAATACGGAGATGGCCAGCGTGCGCATGATCTTCGACGCGAGAGTGATATTTCTGTCACGCCATATTGACTTTAACTTTGCCAATGCTGCTGTTGTTTGTGCTATCCTGGACAGTATTTCTGGTTTGGACCCTTCATCAGTCACAATAGATCCCAGGTATTTGAAGTTGTTCACAGCTTCCTGTTTTTGACCCTTCACTTTGATTTCCATTTTGAAGCCCCGAAGGTTGTTTGTCATCACCTTGGTCTTCTCGGCACTGATCTCCATGCCATCTGCCTGTGAGGTCTTGTCCAGGTGCTCGACAAGACTAGTCAGCTCCTCTTCACTTCCTGCTAATCCATCAATGTCATCAGCAAAACGTAAGTCGATGATCTTTCTGCCACAGATGCTGATTGATCCTTCGTGGTCTGCTAGGGCATCAGTCATTATCCTTTCGAGGAAGAGGTAGTGTGGGGGAGAGTAGACAGCCCTGTCTGACTCCGACCGTTGTCCTGAACCATTCGCCTGTGGTACCATTGAACAGGACTGCGCTGGTCGCTCTGTCATAAATATGTTCGACGACTTTGATGATCTTGGAGCTGATGTTGTAGCTTCTCATTGTGGCCCACAGCGCAGCATGCCAGACTCTGTCAAATGCTTTCTTAAAATCTATAAAGACATGGTACAGATCTTGTTGGTGTTGTAGATGTTTCTCACACAGGACTCTCAGATAGAAGATCTGTTCGGTGGTGCTCCTACCTGGCCTGAAACCTGCCTGCTCTTCAGCAATGATTTGCTTGGGGACATTCTTTTAAACCATGGTACATTTAGAAATTGCTTGTCCATCTCCGGCTCCACACTATCATTGTCTATAGCGAGACGCAAGCTGCCTAATTCATTAACTGGCGCATCAGCAACTCCACCCCGCTCTGACTCCACCCCATCTTCTCTCTCTCTCTCTCTCTCTCTCTCTCTCTCTCTCTCTCTCTCTCCCTCTCTCCCACCCCTCCACCCTACCCGCACCTCCCACAACCACTGTACGTACATACATATCAACACGATTTAGCTATTCTTCCGTTGAGATAAATGGAGAAGTAGGCCTAACATACATTCTCAAAAGTAGGACTAAAATGTGATTCTTGCGAAAGCGAAATAAAAAAGAAGCTATATGGTCACCGAGACTAAATTTGCTGTTGACAGAAGCAATGCAAAATTTTCACAGGGACTACAAATACCGACTCAAGTACATTTATCGATCTCACACTAAGTGTATGGAGTATTTAATCAAAGTGCGTTACTCATCGAAATCAGATCTTCGACTCGATGACTCACTGCTGTGAAGGCCTAGATCCGTGGGTTAGAAGGTAAATTCAAAGCTGTAATCTAAGTTCGACTAAATTCCTGAGGGAGGAAGATGGCAACCCTAGATGACGTCTCTGCGCGACAAAGGTTCGGGAGGTCGTGCATGGTTATGGGTAATGGATCGCTTTGTTGCACCAAACCTAGGATCAAATAGATCTTTCAACAGGTAAAGGAGCTCAGAAGAAGTACGTGCACCCCATTACACGGGGACTTTTGCAGCTCGAGGAGGCTCTTGAAGGGAACACTACCTTACCTTGGAGTCCCCAGGGAGAAGATCAGCGCTATCGTTTGCAAGCTTGTGTTGAATGCCCGGTCGCAATCACAGGTTCTTTGGTTGGAGTGGCATAGGCAATAGCATATGCTTAGGTGCCTTAATGTGTATTCACGTAGTCGAGAAATGGAGTTTAGATCGATATTCATCGCCTCCGTGCTTCGCTCCTGCACAGCTAACGTCTGAAGTTTGTCCATAACAGGATCCTTTGCACTTGCTATGTATTACCATTGAAGCGTATCGGGTTGAGGCGAATGACAACGAAGCTTCCGAGATCTCCCTGTGAGTTTTGTTATTGGAGCCTGCTCGTTGCCAGGGTTTGGTTTGACAGACAACAATAGCAGGCATAGCTACACTGAAGTAGGTAGAGGTAAGAAGGAATCGATATCATGCACAAGCATGTATGCGCTCATACACAAAAACAGAGAGGAAAGAGGTTAGGGGTTTGCTCGCTCGCTCTCTCTCTCTCTCTCTCTCTCTCTCTCTCTCTCTCTCTCTCTCTCTCTCTCTCTCTCTCTCTCTCTCTCTCTGTCTCTCTCTCTCTCTCCCCTCCCCGTATCTCTCTCTCTTTCTCTCTCTCACCCTCCCTCCCTCTCTCTTTCTTTCACACTCCCTCCCTCTCTTTCTCTCACCCTCCCTCCCTCTCTCACACACACACACGCACGCGCGCGCGCACACACACACACACACGTGCGTACACATACACATGTATGCACGCACAAACACACGTGCTAGTTACATCAAAGTATGACGCTCGAATTAAGTTGACAATTCAAACTGCAAAAACGTGGCTCTCTGAGGGTTAACAAAGAAAACAGACAAAATTGTTTTAAGGCGACGCTCAGTACAATTATTTCACCATTAGATCTCCAGTTCTGTAATGGATGAAGTATTACAGCTAGTACTAGTGGCCCAGTTCTGTAATGGATGAAGAATGACAGCTAGTTCTAGTGGCCCAGTTCTGTAATGGATGAAGCATGACAGCTAGTTCTAGTGGCCCAGTTCTGTAATGGATGAAGCATGACAGCTAGTTCTAGTGGCCCAGTTCTGTAATGGATGAAGAATGACAGCTAGTTCTAGTGGCCCAGTACTGTAATGGATGAAGCATGACAGCTAGTTCTAGTGGCCCAGTTCTGTAATGGATGAAGAATGACAGCTAGTTCTAGTGGCCCAGTACTGTAATGGATGAAGCATGACAGCTAGTTCTAGTGGCCCAGTTCTGTAATGGATGAAGTATGACAGCTAGTTCTAGTGGCCCAGTTCTGTAATGGATTAAGTATGACAGCTAGTTCTAGTGGCCCAGTTCTGTAATGGACGAAGTATGACAGCTAGTTCTAGTGGCCCAGTTCTGTAATGGATGAAGAATGACAGCTAGTTCTAGTGGCCCAGTTCTGTAATGGATGAAGTATGACAGCTAGTTCTAGTGGCCCAGTTCTGTAATGGATGAAGTATGACAGCTAGTTCTAGTGGCCCAGTTCTGTAATGGATGAAGTATGACAGCTAGTTCTAGTGGCCCAGTTCTGTAATGGATGAAGAATGACAGCTAGTTCTAGTGGCCCAGTTCTGTAATGGATGAAGTATGACAGCTAGTTCTAGTGGCCCAGTTCTGTAATGGATGAAGAATGACAGCTAGTTCTAGTGGCCCAGTACTGTAATGGATGAAGCATGACAGCTAGTTCTAGTGGCCCAGTTCTGTAATGGATTAAGTATGACAGCTAGTTCTAGTGGCCCAGTTCTGTAATGGATGAAGTATGACAACTAGTTCTAGTGGCCCAGCTCTGTAATGGATGAAGAATGACAGCTAGTTCTAGTGGCCCAGTTCTGTAATGGATGAAGAATGACAGCTAGTTCTAGTGGCTCAGTTCTGTAATGGATGAAGAATGACAGCTAGTTCTAGTGGCCCAGTACTGTAATGGATGAAGCATGACAGCTAGTTCTAGTGGCCCAGTTCTGTAATGGATTAAGTATGACAGCTAGTTCTAGTGGCCCAGTTCTGTAATGGATGAAGAATGACAGCTAGTTCTAGTGGCTCAGTTCTGTAATGGATGAAGAATGACAGCTAGTTCTAGTGGCCCAGTACTGTAATGGATGAAGAATGACAGCTAGTTCTAGTGGCCCAGTACTGTAATGGATTAAGTATGACAGCTAGTTCTAGTGGCCCAGTTCTGTAATGGACGAAGTATGACAGCTAGTTCTAGTGGCCCAGTTCTGTAATGGATGAAGTATGACAGCTAGTTCTAGTGGCCCAGTTCTGTAGTGGATGAAGAATGACAGCTAGTTCTAGTGGCCCAGTTCTGTAATGGATGAAGCATGACAGCTAGTTCTAGTGCCCAGTTCTGTAATGGATGAAGAATGACAGCTAGTTCTAGTGGCCCAGAATCAAAGGCGACGTACGAGTAGACGCTATGTCAACGCCGGTGAAGGAAATCCACGAGTAAACGAATCGTATCCTTTCAAATGCAATACAAAAGGAAACCATTAAAAAAAGCTTTTAAAACGTAAACATGAAGTTATGAGGGCTCTGTGTAGCTCCTTAAACCTCTTGCGTCCTATGTCACACTGCAGCGTTATGCCTGGCACCTCGGACCAAGGAGCGAGAGGCTGCGTGTTGCTCAGGGAATTCCTTGTGGGGTTTACGCTCTACACTCTCCTCTGCAGGCAAACAATCGGACTGGTCATGACGCGATTTGATCTTTTATCAAAAACATACATGAAATTACACGTAGTTTGAAAAAGGGGTACATTATCTAGACATCTTGTCCGAGAACACGACCTTTAATGTCTCACGTTTTGGACCATGAGAGATGACGCCCATCAAAATGTTCATCAATTAAGCAGTTCTCATTTTAGAAGAAATAAAACCCCAAAACATACGAAGCACTTCCATTAAAAAAAACACGCACACAAAGAAACGAGGATATAAACAAACACTCCATCGGGGCTCCGTTGATATCAACTGTGAAAGCGGGTCAAAGCGTCTCCGCCAAACCCGAAGCAACATACATGACATTGTACTGGTGCCACAGAACGATCGTGAGGCGTTTTGAAAAGTGGTTGTGAAGAGGAAAACAAAGTCACACACCCATAAAGCATTGCTGCCTGTTCTTGTTCTCTGTATTCTATGTCGAGAGAGATTTTAAAAGCATTTAGTTCACAACTTAAAAGGTACATTTCGCACGTCTTATTCTAAATGCATTCCGGGCGAATTCCTCTCCTGCTCCAGACCAAATCTAACTCAGGTCATCAGATGTATAGGCACGTTCTAGTAAACTAGAGTCTTCGCCTGCCGGCGAAAGAATGGCATAGAAGAGACGGCGTCCCCCCCCCCCCCCCCCTCCCAGAGTACGTATGTTTTTTTCATAAATCGAGTCACCCAAGGGGCCTGACATAAAACTGAGTACTTTTTTGACAAGCCATAAATCACGACAAAACGAGAGCTCTCACAACAGCCCCAAGAAGTCGCGCTACACATTGGCGAGGGGAAGTCTACTGTGGAAGAAAATGTCATGGACACACATGAAATAAGAGAAGGAAAGAAAGGATAACAAAGTCAAACAAACCCCATGGTTGCTTTTGAGGGCAGTCACTTCCAGACAGTGCGGTCAACTCGGTTGGGATGGCGCCCTGGGTGAGGCGAGAGGAGAAGAGCTCCGTGGGCTGAGTACAGGTAGCACCTGTTGTCACTGAGCCTGTAGCGGAATGGGCTATGTAGGTAATGGCTTAGTTAGTCCACAGGTGGAAGCTTGTTTGCCTCAGGTCTTCGCTTGTTCGCGCAGACTCGTCCCCACCGACCCGATTGTCGAATGACGTCACGAGTTATAGCTGCCACGGTTCGTCTTCCAGCAATAAGAAGGAATGCTGTTCTTCACACGCAGTAATTGCATTGCAAGCGATTTTGCTGCGCGTTTCACGCGAATGAGAAGCGAAGTCTCGATTTAACAACAATAATAGAATCTGCTAGCAAGAAATGAACTACTTCCATGTATGCTCGTAGCAGTTCATGATCCGTGTAGCAGTCCTAGCAGAAAGAGTGCAAAGTTTTAAAACCTGAATAGTTTATTTTGCTTGATGGAATGGATGTCGACCATGAAGCCACGGCTTTGGATTAATGTGGGTTCTCATTTTGTGCTTACATGCTTGAAAAATTACTGGTCATCACAATCAGTGAACAAAAGTCTGTTGATTGTTGAAAAAATGGAGCATTTTCTACCATTAAAGGAAGGAGACTGGGTTGGATAGGGTGGCGGTTGGGGGTGGATGTGTGTGTGTGTGTGTGTGTGTGGGGGGGGGGGGGGAGCAGATTTTGCTTCAACAAATTTCCAGTGCGAACGTGGCAGCAGTAAACCAAATCATTAGTAGGCCCTAGCTTGGCTCCTGGTTGTCCCAAGACTTAGTTAGAGCTTTAGAGTTGTGGGAAGACTTCAGTGGCGATTAACCCTGATTTCCATCTGCCCTGCATAGTTCTGCCACGCTCCACTAAGCACCACTATGATATGCCTGGCTTTGGAGGACCTACTGATGGGTAAGGGGTAGGGAGGGCGGGGAAAGAAAGAGAGGATCGTAGTCGAGCAGAGGATGACAGCAAGAAACGAGTTGGAATAGGCCCCATCCCAATAGCACTCTGCTGACTGTTTTCATTTGAGGAAGTGGTGTGTGTGTGTGTGTGTGTGTGTGTGTGTGTGTGTGTGTGTGTGTGTGTGTGTGAGCGTGCGTGCGCGCGTGCTCGTCGGTGTGTGTGTTTATGTTTGGGGTTATGCTAACATACGCGGCATGACTACGAGGGACTCAGAGTACGTCCGCTTTGTTACACGCCTGCTTGTCTGTCTTAGTGTACTGGGCCCGTATTCACAACGGCGATTTATCGGCGATTTATTGTAACTCCGATTTATCTCTAAACTCAGACGATTCCAACTGCCTGTTCCGCTCTCCCTTGACTGGAAACCAGTATATATAGCAAAGCGCAACCTAGGATCCTCTGACGAGCGTACCTTATCTAACCGATCAAGATAACCCGGGCTTAGGGGATAAATCGAGTGTTAAAAAGATAAATCGCCATTGTGAATACGGGCCCTGGTGTTTGGATAAGGGATCATAGAGCCGTATGGCACATAGTACGGACGTAATGTAAGGAAAGAGGTTAGTGGAAGGGTATAGCCGCTTGTCGCTCTTCATGTTCCGGCTGGATAGGTGAAGCGTAGAGGGAAGACCAAAGGCAAAGTTATAACCGTATGCTCGTCTGTAACGTTGCTTTTCTTGCTACAATAGGACGTCAAATGTTAAAAATGACATAGTTGTAAATAAAATAATAAAACCCCTTTAATCAGGAACCTTTCAATGTCCGGCACAGAGCGGAATTTTGCTCTGACAAGATGGTAGCCTCATCTGTCCCATCCATACACAGGGGCGGATCAGTTCATTGGGGGGGGGGGGGGGGTGGGGGTTTCCAAACTTTTTTTAGGAACGGGGGGGGGGGGGGGGAGAGGAAGGCTATGAACGCGCAAAGCGCTAGTCCGGCACCGCAAAGCGGGGGGGGGGGGGAGAAGAAAGGCTGCCAAATGGTTCAATCTGGCGCATTCTGCTGATGATCATTGCCAGTTTCAGGCAGCAGATCTTGTTACTGTTAAATATATATATATATATATATATATATATATATATATATATATATATATATTTTTTTTTTTCTGTTGGGGGGGGGGGGGGGGGGGCCGGAAACCCCGGAAACCCCCCCACCCCACCCTCGTCCGCCCCTGATACACCATTCTTGTTGCGTTATGTAGTCCGATCTATTCCACGCTATTGAACGGCAAGTCGAGCACATTACGGGAAGCAGTGTTGCTTTCCTCTCCACTTCACAATATTGCCAGCAGCCTCAAATTATTAATCCAACCAAAGCTAATCGTTGACTTTTTCTTTTCCATCTAAACCATGTGTTTTTACTGAAGTTTAAACGGTCCAGACGGGGATGATGAAATCGTGGCATTTCTGACGCAACCAAATTTCAAAGTAATCTTACATTTCTGAGGCAAGCGATTCCGATCACGAGAGAGAAAAAAGGCAAGAAATCTTCCCCGCCTTTACTTGCGAGATGCATTTCTAGTCATGGGGAACAGCTGTTCGAAGAATACATATTGTATAATTCTCGAGTTCAGTGCTTGAATAAGTGGACGTGTCTGTCAAACTCAGCTAGCGCAGTGAAAATGATTACCACATTCAACCAAGTACAGCTCTGACGTGTTTATCTGGAGGCAACCATGAAGAAGGCTCTGACAAAAGTTTTCTATAGAACGAAACCCCGGGAAAGTCCATGCAATAGTCTTAGTCCAGAGTCCGAGGTCTAAACCGATTGCGCTTCAGCCGGAAGACATGCGGTCTCGAGTGCAAGCCAGCTCGCCCCACGGGCGTCTCCCACAAACATCCCTAGGCCATACTTAGCCTCAGCTCCAGATTACTGAGAGAACCATCCGCAGATACGTTGCCCTTTCCTCAACCAGAGCCGAAACAGCTCATTCCGGGCGAGAGAACTCCAACAAAGGGAAATTACTCTCCACATTGTATGGGTAGGGAAAAGCCGACGTCAGAAGACCCTCAGAATCGTTGCCTGCGATTCGCCGCCAAGCCCATAAATGTTATTTCTTTAAGTGGAGAGAAATAATCCCCGACAAACCGCCAATGCTATTGATTCGGCTTTCTCAAGACCATGTCAGCAACACGTGTCTGGGACGACCTGGAGGGCTTTTGGTACTATTGCTGTCTGGTGCTCCAAATCATTCTGTGAGCCCGAGTCAGCATTGAATGCGTAATAGACTTGAACCTTCGCATTGCAGTGTTGCGCCAAAAATAGTTCGTTCTGATGCTATTTTTCTCCACTTTTTACAGAAATCATTCAGATGTCAAACCTTGTTTCCATTTCAACACAAACATTTTATCTTATCGAATAAACGCTTGTTTATTGCCTCAACAAGGGTAAGTTAAGAGTTTTGTGCGAAATAGTCTTAGAACTATTTTAACGGCATATGTCAGGGAGCAGATCGGCTATCCAACAAGCCTCTCGTGTGACCTCCTTTTGCATATTTCGGACGAAAACCTTCCATCACGTGATGTCAACTGGGCTAGAGACACTTTCGCCGGTAGGCGAAGTCTCTAATGAACTAGAATGGCTCCAAATTAGCCCTGATTTTATCGTCATGGCAAGATGGATAACTTTACATTATGAAATAAGGTGGACACAGAACTGCTCTGCAGCGGTGAAAGCCGGCTACAGATGTATGATAACAGAATAGATATGAATACAATGCGAGAAAAATGTAATTTCGTATCGAATCCAGATCTTTCATCTGCAGCTGCATACCTTTCGTGTAAAGACAAACATCAGACAACGGCGAGATCATTTATTTCTGTATCTTATACGACGTTCGATACTTCAGTCTTGACATAAATTTGGACAGAGAAAGAATTTCATTTTAAAAAACTTTTATTCAGGGACAGTTACATACGTTTATTCGTCACAAGTATACGTCTTACACACGTTAATTCTGTCATCGATTTAAGAATTGAAAATAAAATCCAGGACCAGGGAAGTATTTTTTAATATTTTCAGACAATCTTACCATCGTAGCGCCTAAACTAAATTGAATGTTATTCGTTACTGCACCAGAGTATGGTCTTGCAAACTCTTTACATCTCACACTGAAAGCACCAACGATTCGGAGTGGCCGGAGGCCTATTCTGTCTCCAAGTAGTTCTGATATCAGTGTCTAATAAGAGCTCCAGTAATCATCACCTTCAGCTGTTTGCAAAGATGTCGAAAAAGCTTTAAATATTGTTATCATCTTTACTTTTGAAGAACCCCGGAAATGACTGATTAGATCAGGCCTTGCGCACAAGTCCTATCCATGCCAGCAGTCAACCTGACTCGGCAGCGGGTTGCGCGGTTGGGAAAGAAGAAAGATGTCTGGGTGTGGTTTTAGGCCAGCCTAGGCGCTCAGAATTATCTGCCCCCCACTGCGACATCCGGTTTGACCGGAAACGCAGGAAAGAGCTTCAGCAAGACGGTCAACAGCGTGACTGAGCTCTGAGTTACGTGCCCCTGACTGAAGCAGCCATGATGTGTTGACGCAGTGAGAGGACCAACTCACTTAATAATAATAATACAGACTATTTATAACGCACATACCTTCCCTAATAGCAAGCTCATGGCGTGTACAATGATAAAGTCTACACTCATACAAAACATTCTAACACTCACCTGCCACGCCTTGGCTCCGACCTTGCCCCACGGTGCCCCTAATCGAGGAAATGTGACGTGTTTGTCTTCGGCAATGTCAACAGTCGTCCTGGAGAGTGAAGGGTTTGCATCAGATAGGCCTGCCCATGTTTGACGATCGGTGTTCCATTACCTGAGTGTTCGTGAAGTGGAGGCACCGATATACCTAAGCCCGATTTTTGGGAGGGTGAAGGAGTGGACTATGAACTGGCGACAGATAAGTCGACAGATCGGCATGACCGTGCAGTTTAAAGCTATGATTAAGAAAGGAAATATGTACTTCGTCTCAAAGTATCTCATCACATACCCTTCTTTATCTTACTATACGTGTGCCTTAGAGAGTTTGCTCTCCACTTCTTTGTATGTATGTCCCATTATCCAAATGTCAGTTTGTGTGACTATGTAGGCTATTTAACTCTCTCTCTCTCTCTCTCTCTCTCTCTCTCTCTCTCTCTCTCTCTCTCTCTCTCTCTCCGATTTAGAATGGGTCTCAACTCGCTTGGCACGAATATGCGCTATGCAAAGAATCAAAGTGAAAATAATGCATGTCCATCCTGTATAGAGAGAACAGAAGATGAAATGCATTTTATCCTTCATTGTGTCTGATATAAAGAGCTGAGGGGAAAATACATTACCAAACATTTGGATCTGTCTTCACACTCTCAACTAAAACATTTAATGGATGGAAAAGATTGTCAAATAATAGAGATGTGGCTATGTACATACAATAAATTATGAGTTCAAGTTCTGAACTCAGCTGACACAAGAAATAGCAATGTCCATAGAGAAGGAAAAAATTTAGCGCGGTTCACTGCCTCTTTACCAGAGATATGGAATACAAATCGGCGAGTAGCACCATAACCTTACAGTGAATAACAGAAGCATTCTCCATCAAATAATATGCAACAGCAGAATACGGTTGTATCAAAGGAATGACGTTCAGATGTGAGAATGTGTGTATGTGTGCATGTCGGCATACGTGTGTGCATGTGGCTGAATGTAAGTATCCAGATTCTAGTGCCAACATAATACAAGGAGCTAAATCATTGATTTATGACGTGAAAAACGGAAACATTCAATATTAGTTATATTAAAGCGTTGTGTACATAAAAAAAAACCCACAATTTTAAAATCTGTTATTCATCTTTAACTGTAACTATGCAATGTACCTAATGGATCGTCAGCCTAAATAATCAATCAATCAATCAATCAATCAATCAATCAATCAATCTCTCTCTCTCTCTCTCTCTCTCTCTCTCTCTTGCTCGCTCGCTCGCTCTCAAAACCTTATATCAACGTGCACGAAGGCCACGATCCATCATAACGGCAGCTCGCTGTTGGCAGCCAAAAGCAGACACCAGTTCGTGGCACAAAGGACGTCAGGTCACTCGACGGAAGGCGCGAGAAAACGGGCGGAAATTGGCGGGCTGACGAAGCCATGCCACAAAGGCGCGATGCCCGGATGCCAAAAGGTCGTCGATCAGACGGCTGAACAATGACTGATTGCTCTTCGATCCGCAAGGCGACTGCCAACGGCCCTCTAATGGACTGGTGCCACAGCAGTGGTATGTGATCAGTGCGTTGTGAGAGGGCTTCAGCCCGATACTGAGAAAAGCTCGCACATGTGGTGAATGGAGACAGAGACCACGAAAAAGGGCTGTTTGCATTCACCCTTGATTTAAAGTATTTTCCCATTACTTACACACACGCGTACACACTTAAGCACGAACACGCACGCACGCACGCACGCACACACACACACACACACACACACACACACACACACACACACACACACACACACATTGCAACAAAATGAGAGGGGCGCATAAGGTTTTGACCTAAACTAGTGACCGTTAGCAAGTGTGTGGAAACTTGTTTCATTATCATATTGTTCAAGATGAGCAAATAATTTTCATTCCATTCCATCACAAACTTATGATTCATTGTCTGTCCATTAGCACACCAATATTCACTAGTCTATTCAATCCAAACACACATTCGTCCATGAAATCAAACTACATTCTCCCTCATCAACTGACCAACCACCAGTGTTGATCACTCAGGCAGCTAAACAGCCTTGTGCCACAGTTCCCAAACAAAACGTTGGGTCGCCTTTCCAATAGGCTTAGAAACCCACCCACACTTTCATGCCACTCAAGTCCACTGTCTCCGCCCGCCAGTGGCCTTGGGATCAACGGCCTGCTGGACCCAACCAACAGTGCTGCATGTCATAGCGTGCCCAGTGACCAGGAATCAGGGGATTGTAGTCCATTAGGAGAGTTCTGTCTGAGACCATTCATCTCACGTTCGTGGAGATCCCAAACCACGCAGGCATTGTTGACAATACCGTGCGAGAAATAAGTGTGCCCCTGTTCAAGCCCGGAATCCACGAAGCGTACAAAGACAGAAGACGAAAACAGGGTGAGGAGCATTCAGCGTGGCTGAGACTAGTGGGTATCTCTGTGTTCAGAATGGGTGAGGAGGGGAGTCGCCCTTCTCTCGGATCTGACCCGGTGAGTGCATGAGGACGCGATGTCCTCAATGCACTTGGGGCACGAAAGCCCAACTTGGTTTCGCGCAGCACTTGGTTGGATATAATTTCATTTCATAGGGTGTACATAAGCATGGCAATCCACTGGATGCGCACAGTATATATAGGGGATACATTACAAGACTATGTACAGTATAGACCGGATGTATAAAACACCGGATGTATGAAAGTCTGGATGTATGAAAGGGGCAGGCAGGGTCCCGGCAGAAGCTACTCTTTGTTATTACTTAGAATTTTCCGGTTGTATGAAAATCGGATGTATAAAAGTCCGGTTGTATGAAAGCAAATCTCTGGTCCCGAGCAGCACAAATGNNNTAGTAATGAGGAGTTTTAGGGAGCGTCAAGAGAATTGTTTGGATTCCATAATAGCTTTATCTCACCAGACACAAGTTTTTTAAATTAGTGCGTCGCTCCTTTTCTGCATCATCGAAGGTCGAATAAAGAAGAACGAGTGTTAGTGTCGCGTTCTTTTAGAACACGAGCTGAGCGAATACGCAGCAAGTCCTGAGTGCAAACGTCGTTAATTGGTGCATGAACCAGGGCCATTGACGTTGACTGGGTTTGTTGAGTATCAGGCACCGGGTAGGTGAGGCGCCCAAACGGGGTAGGGGCTTGCACTGAACCTAGCCGCATACATCATCAGACCCCAGGAAAGTTAATGGAACAGACTTCACAAGCGCAACACACAACACACGAGCACACACACACCACACACATCACACACACCACACACACACACACACACACACAGGGGGTGGGGTGGGGGGGCAGGCAGTGCAGACAGACAGACACCACACACCCACACACCACACACTAGATAGACAGAACAGACAGACACACGTGAGTGCTACAAACCATCACGGAAACGGACGGATACGGACAGACGCTTTTTTTGGTGCGGGTGGAAGCACGCTAGCGTTTTCCGACACGGGACTGGTCCGGTGACTCAGCAAGATATACAAAAAATCACTCACACGACTGTGTTTTTCTAGTCTCTGTAGCTTACTGCGCAAGTAGAATATGCCGGGTCTTTGATTAAAGGAAAAGCCAGGTGAAAGGCGTGGAGCGACTTGCCCATACTGTTTAGCGCGCCGCCCCCACCTCCTTACAGAAGTGCGCAGACCGCGAAGTGTCGACACTATGCATGGCAAGCGCGTGGGATGACAGCCGACACCGTGGCTATGGGCAGCAGGGCACCATTATCTCTCTCGTGAAAAGGAAACGGTCCTTCTTTGAATCGACGTAGCTCTACGTCCGCCTGGCCTTGTAGACCACCCCGAAGTTGTCCGCACACGAGGCCGCCAACACTTTGTTTGCAGGCCGTACTGGACAGGGCACGGACATCCCCTGCCTGCATGATGCTCGTAAGATACGGGTCCTGTGACTATTGCCGCCATTCGCAGGCAGACGATACCTTGACTCATCGGACGACCGACAGGGTGCGTGGGGGCACCCGGCGTCTCATTGTGTTGAACGTTTGTGTAGCAACGACGACGCTCCAAATTTCTTGGCTGTTTTTCATGTGTACGGCTGTCGTTCAGCCGCTTTCTACGCTCGCCTGACCTCTATTGGCATCTTTGAAGACTCACCGGCTTGGTCCTCACTGTCATGCGGGGAGTCCAAGAAAGCTGAAATGGTGAGCGTAAGCGTGTGCAATCTCGGAGGTCAGCAGTAGTAGACTGTTATTCATTCGTGGATTTAGAGATAGGAGTCGGTCGATTTGTAGTGTCTCATCATAAATGCTCATGCCCGTAGCTCGTGTTAATCGCCGTGCGTGGATGCTGCTTTCTTACGTAAGGAGCATATGAGAACCGATCGTTTCAGAGTGTATCAAAACATTCTAGTATCCGGAGATTGTTTATACCGCGATCCCTCTAGCTTTCCTAACAACACCATCCGGCCGGATGGTGATGTTAGGAAGAGCAGAGGGATGGCGGTATAAACAATCTCCGGATACTAGAATGTTTTGATACACACTGAAACGATCGGTTGTCATATGCTCCATACGTAAGAAAGCAGCATCCACGCACGGCGATTAACACGAGCAACGGGCATGAGCATTTATGAGGAACTAAAATCTACCAATCCTAACACAATGAATAAAGTCTACTACTGCTTACCTCCGAGATTGCACCGCTTCGCTCACATTCAGCTTTCTGACTCCCGCATGAAGAGCAAGCCGGTAGTCTTCAAAGAGCCAATAGAGGTCAGGCAGTAGAAAGTGGCTGAACGACAGCCGTACACGAAACAGCCAATAATTTGGAGCGTCTTTTCTCCAAAACGTTCAACAAAATGACACCGGGTGCCCCCCACGCACCCTGTCGTCGATGGAGCAAGTTATCGTCTGCCTGCGATGGCGGCAATAGTCACAGGACCCGTATCTTACGAGCCTGCAGGCGGGGATGAGGCTTGCCGTACGGCCTGCAACAAAGTTGGCGCCTCTTGTTGCGACACTTCGGGTGGTAAAGGCCAGGCGGAGAGAGCTATGTCGATTCAAGAAGGACACTTCCTTTTCACAGAGAGATAAAGGTGCCTGCTGCCATAGCCACGGTCGCTGTCCCCGCTGGCAGGCAATGTCGCACTTCGGTCTGCGCCTTCTGAAGGAGTGGGGCGGCTCGCTAACAATATGGGCAGCGCTCCACGCCTTTCACTGGCTTTTCCTTTTAATAAAAAGACCCGGCTTTCTACTTGCGCAGAGAACAAGACCTATAAAAAAACAAGTCGTGAGTGATTTTTTTTCTTCGTCACAGGACCACCGATCGGAAAAGCTAGGCGTTCCACCCGCAAAAAAGCTTCTGTCCGTCCGTCCGTCCGTGTGTCACTCCGTGTGTCTGTCTGTTTGTCTATCTGTGTGTGTGTGTGTGTGTGTGTGTCTGTCTGTCTGCCTGCCTGCCCCCCCACCCCACCCTCTGTGTGTGTGTGTGTGTGTGTGTGTGTGTGTGTGTGTGTGTGTGTGTGTGTGTGTGTGTGTTTGCGCTTGTGAAGTCTGTTCCATTAACTTTCCTGGGGTTGATGATGTATGCGGCTAGGTCAGTGCACCCCTACCCCGTTTGGCGCCTCACATACCCGGTGCTGATACTCACAAACCCCAGTAAACGTCAATGGCCCTGGTTCATGCACCCATTAACGACGTTTGCACTCAGACTTGCTGCGTATTCGCTCAGCTCGTGTTCTAAAGAACGCGACACTAAACTTGTTCTTCTTTATCGACCTTCGATGCAGAAAGGAGAGACGCAATAATTTAAACTTGTTTCTGGTGAGATAAAGCTATTATGGAATCAAACAATTCTCTTGACGCCCCCTAAAACTCCTCATTACTAAATCACAAGTATAGCTCACAGCAATGGTTGGGAGTCCAATCCCAAAACCACATTATTTTTTAATATAAAGTTTCGACGTAAAGACTCGGTGACAAAATAGAAGAGAATGCTGCACTAGAAACCTCGTTCATCTTTGCTTATAGTTTCAAGCAATACCACCGCCTGACCCGCAATGACCATCATAGTCTTCAAAGGAAATTGTGATGATCAGCTTAGATATTCTAGCTGAATATTTCATTCCATGTTATAGGCCTACATATTCTCAAGACCTAACATTGTTTTTCAAACAGTTGAAGTTTTGAACAAAGCTTAAAATACATGCACGGAAAGCAGATTTGTCAGCTTTTTAAGACGACGAAAGTCGTCGAAAATGATAACTTTTCATCTGAATGGAAAACTGCGGCCGCTTAGCTCAGGACCTTCGATTATACAGAGTCTAAAATTAAAACAAAACACACGCGCGCGCACCCTGCCAAACCCACCCCCCACTTCTCCCCTCCTCGATCCTTCCCTCTCCCGCCCCAGTTTGTTTTCACGGGCAAGTAAACGTTGGTCCTCGGAACATTTGACTCCCTCGCTCCAAGAAGCGCGGTCTGTGACCAGCAGGTTTTTTCAGAAGGTCCTTTCGATGCTGTGTGTGTTCAACTATGTTTTATGGTAGTCTTTGAAGCGCTTTAGAGGACCTCCAGCCTTTCGCTTTCCATTGAATGAAGGCGTGTGAAGCTCAGAAAAAACGTTTCGACAGCCAGTTAACTTCCATTTTGACCACGCGGCCTGTATTCTAAGGAGCTGTTGTTTCGTGATAAAACCGGTTCTTAACTGGTGTTTGCCAAGTCTCGGCAAATACTGGCCAAGTATTCGGTCAAAATATGCCGGATCTTGGGATATATTCGCAGAATATTAGGCCAAGTGTTTCGGTTCTTGATTGGTTTTCATCAACTTGGCAAATATTTGCCAAGACTTGGGATATTGCCTCGACAGGTAATGCCAATAGCTATTGGCGCGAGATATTCGTGAAATCCCCTCAGAGCACAGTGGCGGGAAAACGTTGTCGATTAGTTTCCATTTACTGCCAATACACAATTACGGTATGGGCATGATGCCAATCGATGTCATACTGCAAATGTCCTTTACTTGCGAGATCTTGGCTAGGTTTCGTCAAGCTATTAAGAAGCTAAAGATTCGCCAAAACTTGGAGCAATAGTTGCCAAGAAGTAATTTGCCAAGACTTGGTGAATATTAGCCAAGATTTATTTGTCAATTAAAAACAGGCTTAAGCGTCTCAATTCCAAGCATTCAGTCTTTTCAAAATTTTCACCTTGAGACATCCCAGTAACAATTTAAAGAAAGCATGTTTGAGGTCTTGCAAGCGTAAGTCGTGCGGACATGGTAAGTAAACGTGTGTGTGTGTGTGTGTGTGTAATTGCGTGCGTGAGTGTGCATGCATGTCTAGGCATGCGTGCTTATGTGCGTTCGTCCATGTATGCATGGGTGTGTGTGCGTGCGTGAGTGCGCGCGAGCTCGCGCACGTGTGTGTGTGTGTGTGTGAGTGTGTGTGTGTGTGAGAGAGAGAGAGAGAGAGAGAGAGAGAGAGAGAGAGAGAGAGAGAGAGAGAGAGAAAGAGACAGACAGACAGACAGACAGACACACAGACAGACACACGTACAGACAAACAGACACACAGACAGACAGGCAGGGAGGCAGGCAGGCAGGCAGACAGGCAGACAGACAGATACAGACAGACAGATAGAGACAGACAGACAGGCAGGCAGGGAGGCAGGCAGACAGACAGACGCAGACAGTGTGCAAGAGTGTAATCTAGAGTGATTAACTAAAGATTAAAAATGCTTTTTTTTCTTTGATAAGAGAGAGAAAGAGACAGACAGACAGACACACAGACAGACACACGTACAGACAAACAGACACACAGACAGACAGGCAGGGAGGCAGGCAGACAGGCAGACAGACAGACACAGACAGACAGACAGACAGACAGGCAGACAGACAGACACAGACAGACAGACACAGACAGACAGACACAGACAGACAGACAGACACACAGACAGATACAGACAGACAGATAGAGACAGACAGACAGACAGGCAGGCAGGGAGGCAGGCAGACAGACAGACGCAGACAGTGTGCAAGAGTGTAATCTAGAGTGATTAACTAAAGATTGAAAATGCTTTTTTTTCTTTGATAACGAACGTCGTTATTTGCAGGACGTCAACTTTTTATGTGAAATTTTCCCATGTATTGTCAGTCCGTGTAGCACAGGAATTTTTCCTCGAATTGAAAAATCTGTACAGTTTCGTACCATTTTGTTTCAGTCCTCTCATGTACAATTTTGGCTCCGGGGCGATATGAAAGGCAAGGGAAGCTTACCGTCGAACTAATTAAAATAATCTCATCGGACTCGTTAACAACATGAGACACTGGCACCAGGTTGTCAGGGTGATGGAAGGACTGACTACACGAATACCTTCGTATCTAAAATACGCGGTAGATCTGCCCCAACGTGAGATCCTCAAGAAGAAAAAGGTCAGGCAGAGGTAAAGAATGGAGTAGTCACTAAGCGGGCCGCACGCCTTCAACACCCCAGCATCCGATATGACGGAATGGAATGGAGTATGAATGGAATGGAAGGAGTTTTGCGGCATATCAGCCTTTGTAGGATATGTAAGGCCATTTTAATCATGGAATCAATGACTAGAGAAAGCGCAAGGAAAGTCACGATGTTCCTGTTTATGCGCCTCTTACGAATCGCGAAGAGAGACGCGGTGGGTCTATTCTTATCTCCAAACCACAGGACGCAAGGCAAGGGAGGGCAATCCATCTAATGGGAGATAACTTTGCCGCAACAGGAGCGAATGGGTCCTACACAACAGGCAGACATCTAGCTGCAGACTTGATCCTGTCTCACACGCAAACATGTACACAACAATGACGAAACTACATCTGTTTTCCCTGCCTGGGCATCTGCAGTGGAGTTAAGTAGTGTTTCTTCAAGCATTTTCATCAAATTCAATTCCCATTTTGGCAAATGTTTTCATTTGGAAAAAGATGATACAATATATACCAAACCATGTACAGAATTAAAAATAAGAAATGGTGTGTATGTGTGTGTGCACTAACAAGAACAACAACACCATCAATGAAGAACACCATCAAATATGACAAAACCAACAGCAATGATGACAGCGACTTTAAAAGTATTCTGAGAACAAAATACTTTATTAGAGACAGCACCTTTCACAAGGGGATAACATGGTATTATTAAAGCACTGCCCCTTCATTAAGGCAAATGCAACTAATGTAAAATGTTGTCAAACATGATTAATGAGACAATAATGCTTTTCATATACAGCATTTTGGATGTAAATTCATTATATACAAATCAAAGAGTACAAAAATGCAGGACAGCATAGCACCATAGATCACATGCATATTCACCCTCAATTCAAGAGAAGTGCTGAAGAGTTCCCAAAATGAAGAAAAACAAGATAAAATCTGCCACAACATACTTAACTATTAATCCAGATGATTCTTTAGAAACATTGCTTTTTCTCTGAATAGGAACATAGAAAGAAAGTATAACCAAACAAACTGAAGACTAAAACTTAAAGAAAGAAAGACAATAAGAACAATCGTTTTGTGTGTATTTGTAATTGTGATAGTAATATAAAATATAATCTGCAATTTTTTCCAAGGAAGAAAAGTGTGTGTATGTGTGTGTGTGTGCATGTGTGTGTGCATGCATGTGTGCGTGTGTGTATGTGTGTGCATGCATGTGTGCATGTGTGTGTGTGTGTGTGCATGTGTGTGTTTGTGTGTTGTTTGTGTGTGAGTAACCTACTGACTACGTATTGCAAACTCAAGGTACTTCAAAGTAGCACATTGCTGAGACTGAAACTACCAGTTTCTGTCTGACACCCTTTTGGACACAAACACCACCACGAGCCACTTTTGAGACACCATGCAAGATCAAGGCCTATCAATCAGGGAGAGCTGTCTCTTCTTGCCACCTTCTATCAAGGTACTCTGCAACAAAATGAGGAGCACTTCACGACAGATAAAGTTAACAATGAGATATCAGGATAATGATTACACTGCATTACTTTTACTCTTCTTGGCGTAAAGAGCAATAAACTTGGCTTACAACATATCACCAAGTAAGTAGGCCTACTCCCTGAGATTATACTGTATACATATAGGGTATAACTTCAATGGTAAATATAACCTGCGAAAATTTTATATGCTCCTTATCACAGATAACTTTCATGAAGCAAACAATCATTCAATGTTATACATTGATTTAGAATGGATACATCATTTGTCACTAATGCACCCAGAAGTATGCAAGCATAATGCTCTATAAACTGCATAAGCTTTCATATCTGAGATTTGAAAGACACCGGTTATACTCTCACTATGCCTCTCTAATTCATGCACACCATTTCCGATTCACACGTATTTGCACGTGCCATCCATTTGGAGCCTCACATATTTTTATACAGTGCATATGGAAATAAAACACTCCTGAAAGGAGTAGAGACTTTCAAGTATCACATGGCTAAGGGTAAGCATGGTACTAAGCTCACAACAGAAAGTGGCCATCAATACTAAAGGCAGAATTACATCGGCAAACCCCAATTCTGAAATAAACTCCCATCACCTCTACTAATAGCAGAGAAACAAAATGTGTGCCTGCCTATATTGGTATGGCAGGAAAATCTATCACTGTCAATGCAGGCTTGTCACTTCCTCAAATGCACCCGACAGCAGCCGCTAGGTGTATGAAGAACTATGCCAATCTATGAAATTGAAATAATTCTGCAGAAATTTTCAGATAGCTTTTGACATCTACGACAACAAACAAACCTTGTGCAAGAAGGGGTTATTCATGCAATGATGCTAAATGCTTTTTTACTTCAACTATGAATAACAAAACGATTCCATTCCGAAAGTGGCACTCCGATGGACCCCAGAAGGCAAGAGAAAGCGCGAGAGACCCAAGCAGACTTGGAGGTGCACAAGGGAAAGGGAGATAAAAGACCTCAACCACTCCTGGGCGACCCTGGAAAGGCTTGCAAGCGACTGACAACAGTGGAGAACCTTTGTTGCTGCCCTACACGCCACCAGGCGTAAAAGGCAGTAAGTAAGTAAGTAAGTACGAATAACAAGTGCACAGATTTGTTGCAAAGACACCTATTTTGTAAATCTAATATCATTGTCTAGGAGGGTCTTGGCTAAGTGGCTTTAAAGTATTTCTAGAAAAGTTAGAGTTCATTTAGTTTTTGCTGTGGAAAAACAAGCCCTGCTTTGAATTGCCTGAGAATTCACTGAGCAGACTTCACCAAATCCCAATACAGAAACCGACACTATGGCAGCAAGAGGTCATTAAACTTACTCATGGGACATTGAAAACCCAGAACTTGGGAAATATTCTGGACTGAAAAACAAGCAAACCACAATACATGTTTAGAAATATTCATGGTGGTTTTTTTGTTTTAGTTTTGGGTTCTTACATGCTGAAAATGAAGGTGTACAAAATAAGCCCAAATCATACTAATAGACAGGTCTGCAAATGCATTCAAACCATTCACTATCTAAAAATAACTGATACAGAAACTGATTGTGGCTCTACAGACCAAATATAGCCTGGATTTATCATCTGAAAAGTATTCTAGTTACATATATGCAAAAATGTAAATACCCACTTTGGCATTGAATTCTTGGGCAATTCAGAGTAAGGCATGTTTTTCTATTTCCAACAGACAATAAGAAAAATCACACAATAAGAAACATCCTTCTGCCAAATACCAATAGGCAGCATGCATGATAGTGATGGCTAGGAAGAAACAAAAATCATTTGATATTTATCCACCTACAATGCTGCTACCTGTGAAATTCCCAGAAATCCAGGACCATGAGTTGTAAGTTCAGTTCAGTCTGACTGGGGTCCTTCACAGTCCAAGTTTTACAGAACTGTCTCAGGGCTCAAGGGCAGTGATGTAGTTTGACCGAAGCTCTTCTCCAGCAGGGATGCTGCGTATGGACACTAGAACCACCAACCGCAGGTACCTGTAGCAACACAAAGCAGCCCATCAGTGCATCAATGAAGTTCAACAAAATATAGCAGGTGAAAGCTTCAATACACGTGCATTATACAATTCTAAACACAGCCATCCAGCTCTCCACTGGAGCAATCAAGATGACCAAATGCGATGTCTTAATGTAAAAGTCACAGCATGTTACCGCCATGGAATCTCATTTTCCCAGATGTCCACTTCTCCAGCAAGCTAGTCAAGATTGCCAAAAGAAGCACACGTAAAGGATTGTGGATAAAAATAATCTTCAAAAGATCACAATGTAGAGTTTCAAATTTTTAGAATAAATGATTTCTGAGAAAACTGCCGAGGTTGGAGGTTTTTGATCAGGATGTCTTTAACCAGCATGTTGTCTCATCACAAGCTGCCATGCCAAACATTGCTCATTACTGCAGCGACCTATGAGTTCCTTGGTTTTGCATACTTGACACATACCTGTCCAGTTCAGGGAAAGTTCTGATGGTCAGGCCATAGAAGGAGTTGGGGATGTACTTCCTCAAGTAGTAAGGGAAGTCATGGGGAAGATTCACTTCTTGGTAGATCACATTGGCTGGACTGTCTGCAAAGTGTAAATGGTGCACTAGAATGTAAAATAACACAAACATGACATTTTTTGTTGTTGGAAAACCCCAAAATCATACTAGTAAAATAAGTCTGTGATGGCATCAAAGTGACAATTCCTCATCAAATAGTTACTAATAACGAATTGTTACAGATCTAAATGCAACAGTTCAACACCATGGATGTAATCTCTGTCAGGTGAGATGGATCTGAAGAAATAATGGAGTCATACAATTCGTGAGAAGGATCAAGTAATGGTGTGTGTGTGTGTATGTAAGTGTATATATGTGTGTAAGTGTGTGTGTGTGTGTAAGTGTGTGTGTGTGTGTAAGTGTGTGTGTGTGTGTGTGTGTGTGTGTGTGTGCGCGCGCATGTGTGTGCACACTTTAAGGTATGTGTGTATGTAGGATCTTAGGATCTATAACAAATGTGAGATTTAGCATGCAAAGACTAAGACAATGCACTATCAAATTTTATTTCTTCAAACTGAAGGGTCATACCACAGAAGGTCCTAAAACAGAAAATCTATCATATCATAAAGTGTCATGGGAAAACTCATCACAGGCTGTCAGGTGAGACTCACAGAGGCTGGCATTGTTGACATACTGCCCGATGGCCAATGGGTTGAAGGGATGTGGGGTCAACCAGGTCAGGTCCCTTACCACCTCCCAGGCCACAAAGTCCCTGCCAATGCACTCCCTGCCATGCACAAGCAAGTGTGGTGAAGATTGCAGTCAAGAGCAGCGGAAGAAGCAAAAGTCATAGTTTATGATGAGATGAAGAAGAAGGTACATTTATTTAAAGAATCATGAGTATTTTTTGCAGATGAAAAATAAATAAATAATAGAACCCATAGGTGAATTTTTTTTCTCCATCAGAACACTTTTCATTTGTGAGATAACGCTTTGTAAAACTGCTAGTTCTCAACTGAATGTAAAAACTCATTAAGTTTTATTGTGACATCACAGAGTATCAGCAGGAATGATGGTGTAGTGAATAAATTGACATACACATCTGTGACATCATTTTCTATGTTAAAAGTTTTCCAGGTGTGCTTTTAAAGTACTCACTGATAAAAACTTGGGAAAAATGTTTGGCCAAGTGAACACGATAATACATTTATTTATTACTAAGGCTCATTCTTCAACTGGTTTTGACTATGTGCTCTAATTGACTTGTAAGAGAGCAATGGTGACCTTGAGGGTAGTGATGAAGGCAGAGGAGGATTTTGAGGGGGAGGAGGAGGAGGGAAAGTGGGTGGGGAGAGGGGGGATGGTAGCTGTAGAGACTGCAGTAGCAGTGGTTGTGGTAAGGAGGAGAAGATATGGTAGCTTTAGAGGCTGTAGTGGTAGCAGAGAAGGAAGTAGCAGTGGTAGCTGTGGTGGTCATGGTAATGGCAGTTGCAGTCATAGCAGTTATCATTGTGATAGTGGTGTTGGTAGAAATGGCAGCAGGGCAGTGGTGGCAGTGGCAGTAGTACTACTTTTAGTAGCAGCAAAAGCTGCAGTTTAGTAATGTTGCTGTTGATTGCAGAGGGATGGAGGGAGCTGTGTCGTAAACAGCAGTAGAACCTCGAAGAGTAGCAGTAGTTGTAAGTATGGCAGTAGCTGCTAGAATGGAAGAAATGGTAGCTACAGAAATGATGGTGATGGAGGTAAAAGTGACAAGAGAATGAACAGCCATGGCAAATAGGACAGAAAATGTGACATCAGTGTTGCAATCAAGAAGACTGGGCTCTATTTATGAAGATATCAAGAAAATAAATTGAAAAATTAAAAACTGAGTGCATTTCTGATAAAAACAAGAGACAAGTAATTCTCCAACAGTAACTCAGCATGTAATCTGCTGAACATTGCAGACTTTTCAAGCATGCATTAACAGAGTAATGATGAAATCAAGAACAGCAACAAACATCCCCCCCCCCCCCCCCCCCCCCCCCAATAATTCAAGACAATTCAAACAACGCATGAATGGTAAATTCACTTTAAAAAACCCAACAGAAAACCAATACTTACAAAAGAGGACAGAAGTGTAAAATTTCAATGCAAGGCGAATGGGTCTCATAGAGCACTACATGGGAACAAAAGCAACAGGAAGTGCTGGTTGAAGTTTGAATGCGTGTAATAATCAGTCTTCTGTATGACTTGGCAACTTCATTGCAGATGTACTCTGGCTATACCACAGAAGGGACACAGATGCCACTGGAGCAGGCCCTGAGAGCCATGTAATCACGGGTTCCAGCTGTTACGTGTGATATCTTAGAGGCCATCACCATATGGAGAGCACAATGGCACAAAGACTACTTAGAAATTTTCATTTGCATGTGATTAATTAATGTCCACACGCAGGGCATATGAATTTACCAAGAGAACCTTTGTTATGTGTCAACAAAACATGTTACATACTCACCGGAAGAGGAACCTTGACAAACCCCTGTCATTGCCATCAATTATTGTGCCATCCAGGCATTGGAAAATGAACTTGTTCCCAATGCTTGGAAAGAAGACGGGGTCCGTCACTTCATACACCAGACCTGGAATAGATGCTGGTTATCAATTATGGCAAACAACTTCAGCCACTTGACATCAACATTTACACCTCTACCACTGTCACAACAACATTTACACCTCTACCAGTACCACTGTCACAACAACATTTACACCTCTACCACTGTCACAACAACATTTACACCTCTACCAGTACCACTGTCACAACAACATTTACACCTCTACCACTGTCACAACAACATTTACACCTCTACCACTGTCACAACAACATTTACACCTCTACCACTGTCACAACAACATTTACACCTCTACCACTGTCACAACAACATTTACACCTCTACCACTGTCACAACAACATTTACACCTCTACCACTGTCACATTTACACCTCTACCACTGTCACAACAACAACAGCAATCAGTCACAGGGAGAAAAATAATCTAGTGATGCAGTATTATCTAATTCTACAGTGTTTATTAAAAAAGAAGTATTGTCCAGGCAATACTGAAAGAATGGTTGTAAAGACATTTCAGCTCTTATTCCTGCACATTTGGTAGTATATATTTTATTCCTTCATATTGTTTCATAGTTATCATGCGCATCATCACCAGTCACAAATCATACATCATCTTATGAACTGCTTAACAACAAAGAGATTTGTGTCAGATGAAAATAAGTTTGTCTTATAGTTATACACCAGTCTACAACTCTTTCAGTGGTTCCACAAATCAAACAATCAGAGGAGGATCAGAGTCTTGTTGACCACTTTAGCCAGTGTAGGCAACTCAAAATATGAAAAAGAAATAATCACTGGTGTGTGTTTATTGTAACTAAATTCATAACATCACAAATACCTAACTGTGTGTTTGCATGTTTATATTTAATTGTGTATCAGAGGAAGAGAGGGAAGGAAGGGAGGGAAGGAAGGGGTGGGTGGGGGGTGGGGTGGGGGTGGGTGGGGGGTGGGGTGGGGGTGAGGGTGGGGTGGGGTTGGGGGGGGGTTGAAGGTGAGTGGGGAAGGGAGAGAGGGAGAGAGAGAGAGAGAGAGAGAGAGAGAGAGAGAGAGAGAGAGAGAGAGAGAGAGAGAGAGAGAGAGAGAGAGAGTGTTGATTATCTTTATTTCAGCTGATGACCATTCATTATAAAACAGTTTACATACATAAGGCCACAAAAAAAATGGTGTGGTTACGGTAACCCGACCTACCCTATTCTGGGGCGCCGACCCTACATCTTTTTATTGAAAATGTTGAAGTTTCTTTAAAATATCAAAGTTGTGGGTTGAGGGAGGATCGATCGTTCAGTCTCAGGAAACAACCTGTGTAGTTACAGACGACGCAGGGCGCAAAGGGAAGTAACTTACCTCGTTCCTCAAGCCTCGTTCTGAAAACAAACAAAAATGGCGTGCCGCGAACGTTTGGTGGCGACTGTTACCTCAAAATGTGACCATCAAGACGGCAATAAGCAGATTTCCGCATATCCAGAGACGGCATCGATGACGGAAGTTTTTCTTAACATTCATCCCGAATTGAACATGAAAAAAATATGGGGTGGTCGCTCGTGGCTACGGTGATGCAGAGCTGCCAACCCACCATCATGCCAAAGAGTAGCAACTAGCATCCAGAGCTTTTTGGAGTAGCATTTAAGAAATAGGCGTAGCACACACGCACAAGAAGGAAAATGGCGATGTTTGCGCGGGGGGGGGGGGGGGGGGGGGGGGCTGTCAAGTCGCTGAGCGCTGCCGCCGACGTGAAGCGGGGGTGGGGGGGGGGGGGGGTGTTCTACGTGACGGTCAAAAGTTCAGTTCGACGCTCAGCGCTGAACCGCCAGCATAAAGCGGGGTGTGTGTGTGTGTGTGTGTGTGTGTTTCTTCGTGACGGTCAAAAGTTCAGTTCCAGGCTTTGAAAAATCGTAGTTTTTCCCTGACGATCGTAGCATCGTAGCAAGCACGGCGAAATCGTAGCATGCTACGCCTAAATCGTAGCACTTGGCAGCTCTGGTGATGTGACCACATGCAAAGCAGATGGGGATGGGTTTGAGTTGGCTTGGGGTTTGACTGTTGGAGAGGTCGGGGACACGTTTGAACTGAAGGCGATACATTTCAAATGTGAAGTTTTGCAAGCCGAGAGTGAGGAAGAAGAAGAGGATGATCAACATGCAGCACAAGTTCCTGATGCATTTCAATTACATCTGGTTCACGTTAGGGGCACCGATGGTTGGTCACATGATACTGACACTAGAAGGACAGACAATCTCATATCAGCCATATCTTCACTGGTAAGTCAATGCTTTTCTTTACCTAATTCCAAGAGAAGTTAAGTCGAAACTGTTCAAAGGGAATATCCGCTGTCTGTTCGCACACTTATTTCCAAGTCGAGTAGGTTTAATTTGGTTTCCATGAGAAATAAAAAGTTAAAAAAAAAGTTATTGCCGACCTACCTACCCTATTTTTTTTGGCTATGTTACCTTAACCACACCTTCTTTTTTGTTGTTGGCCTAATTAAGATAACAACAGTATCATTGTATGATGTACATGTAGAATTTACATCTTCGGTAGTATTGGTGCAATTACTCATGCTCTGAGAGAGAGAGAGAGAGAGAGAGAGAGGGGGGGGGGGGAGGGGGGAGGGGAGGAGGAGGGAGAGAGAGAGAGAGGCAGGCAGGCAGACAGGCACAGACAGACAGACAGACAGACAGACAGACAGACAGACAGACAGACAGACAGACAGACAGACACACACACACACAGACAGACGCATGCACGCAGGCAGGCAGGCAGACAGACATAAACAGAGATAGACAGAGACAGAGCAAGACAGAGAGAGACAGAGATGGACAGACATACACATTCTGGTGGATTATTCTACTGCCATCACACTGTTTGATAATGATGTATTGACTGTGCACGATATGAGCATTTTTAGAACACTTCTGCAACTCATGTCAGGCTGGTTCAGATGATTTCTACTGCAGAACTAAGAGGAATGAATGTCAAGACCAACAACAATGCTGAGTTATTTGAACATCTTTACTACTGACCATTTGGTGAAACACTGATCATCACAATGAACATTTTTTGGTGAGGAAATAATCTCTACTGGAAAGGTGAAAAGAGAGCACTTGCCTGGATACATGGCCACCACTTGGTGACGTGGGACCCTTCCTCCTGTGACAAGTACACCTTTCTGACCCTCTCCCACCAAACTGGGTCCCCTCTCCACCTTGAAGCCAAGCAACCTTTCCATCCGATCCAGGTTTGCCCGATGTCGTAACCTCACTTTATCATGATTTTCAGCAGTAAAAGGATATCGCAGTTCCTTATTGAGTGGGTCTACAAAGAAATCATTTGTCAACCCTTCGTCTGTTTCCTCAATGCATTTGAGTGCATGGATAAGTTGCTTGATGGCTTCCTCGCTGCTGATGATAGCATCGTTCCTTGGTGTCACCCGGCGAATTGTTCTGCAACGACAGACAAAATCTGGTTTTCAATATACCATCAAAAACGATATCTAACGCAACAATCACGCTTGATCTTTCCATTAATTGCATGAGAAGCAAACCCCACCCCCTCCCCCCACCATATTTCCAATAGCTTTGAAAAACAATGCCGCATAACTAGACAGAATCCTCCTACACACCTGGCACAGAAGATTTTGAATTCGACTTAACTCTTTGAATACAATTCTAAAATTACATAACTTATTAATCGATGTATCCACCCCCACCCCCACCCCCACACTCTCTCTCTCTCTCTCTCTCTCTCTCTCTCTCTCTCTCTTCCATTGCACCTTAGGAACAATACTTCCTGAGTCTTTTAAAGCATCCATACGTTGATTATCTATTCAGATGATCTCACTTCTGTCACGCATGTACATATGACACGTATATATGCTTGATCTTAACTACTCACTGCGCTGACAGCGGTCAAAGACATATACTAAAATCTTTGTCATTGTTGATCAGAGTCTTCATATATCTTACCCAAACTGTGTACAGGATTAGCTACGGTATTTTGGTGCTTATTATCAATGTTTTCATTTCTTTATGAGCAAGGACAATTTGTAAGAAAGGCAGAAATGCCTAAAATTTCATCCTTGATAAATAAAGAATCAATCAATCAATCAATCAATCAATCTCTCTCTCTCTCTCTCTCTCTCTCTCTCACCGGTGAACCCGATGCAATCTCAATCAACGCACGCGCTTGCAGCGTCGGGGCACGGAGTGACGGACAGATGCTGAGACAGCAACAGCCAAGACAGAATGCTTGTCGCTGATCGCTTGAGACTTGTTCAGAAATGTTGCGCTCCAGACAAGACTGACTGCAGTCTTGATGACACTGTCCTTGTTAAGGCTTTTTTTTCTTTTCCGTACGTGTTCATAAATTTTAACAGGCCCGAGGCCTATACATACAATAAACAATTCATTCGTTCGTTTTCTCTCACTGTCATTGCAACTGGGCTACTGGCTACTGCATAAACGAACATTTGAAAGTCAGGGAAGCTTCTCAAAAGTTTAGCCCCTACCTTTCCTTCAGCGTCATCGGCATCCAGGGAGCAAATCGGTATCGATAGTTCTTCCATTTCCTAAGAAGTTTTGTCAGCATTGTTTACACTGTTGCGGACGGCTAACCGGGGACTACTGACACCCTTTGTAGATCGCAGTTAGTGCGAGGGTATCAAAATTCTCGTGACACAAGGGCGCTGACATCTTGCAGCTCCGCACCAACTCAAAATTTCGATTGGACGCCAGGGTAGAGAGACATCTCCTACAATATTGTGCTGCAACAGACGAAGCTATCTAACATCAGAAACCAAAAATGTCCGACAAGTTAGAAGACTTAAAAGAGAGACTTGACAACTTCAAATCAGAACTCCAGAAAGGGTATGTTGCTGCCTGATGTGCTATTCGCCCTGCTTTCTTCCAAGTTGACATGCTGACGTAGAAATCCTACACTACAGTCTACACTCTACAGTACAAGGGTGTGTGACTGAGGTTCGAAATGTGGAATACAATCACTGTTCCTACCATAAAACGGCGTGTGCTTGCGATCCTGCGTTGTTTTGTCATATCCGTCATTTCAGACAGACGACAGAGAGAGTGGGTCTCGTATCAGCCAACACGCATATGTGATATTTGTCTCATAACTGCATGCAGAGGTACAGTGTTGCATCAGAAAGCACACGGATAGCGGGAAGAGATGCTTTTAAATCTAAAATGCATGAATCGTGTGAATACTAATGGTTCCTTTTCCACAGATCGGCTGTAACCAGGGAAGTGAGACGATCAGCCTGGTGTGTGCTTGTATAAATTTTAGTACGTATTCATTCAAAGGTGCGAGCGCTTGTTCTTGACTGCACCAATGACACTGAGTGACTGACACTGACAGCAAAGACAGTATGAGCAAAGACCCTATAGGATCTTTGGTATGAGTTCGTGCGCGCAGGGCATGTGTATATTTGACAAACGGTAGAGCCTGCTTGATGGCCCGCCCGCTCTACGGCATGGTCGCAGAGTTTTTTGAGCCTGCTATAGAGAAGAGTGTGGTCATTAGATACGTAAAATCATCATCATACTGTCAGCGGAGAATCATAATGTAAAGTTCTTGCTGAGTGACAGCTAGTCTCGTAGCAGTAGTTGTCCTATTTGGCTCCTATCAGCAGCACTCTACAGTCCAGCCCTATTTCTTTTGAACTTGCGTATCTTTGTGTATTTAAGGTCTTCCAATAAAAATAATTCGTGATGCTGTTGCAGTATCTTGGTGTTATAATTCCTCCATCATTGTTACCTTGAAGTTTACATGGGATTTGATTATTGATCAGCACTTTTCAGACAATTGTCATGTCTTGATCACAGTAGTTGTGTTAATTTGAGAGAATGTTATCACTGAAGTGCAAGACAGTTAAACTTTGCACAATGTCATCTTCATGCTGGAGTCATCCACTGACTAAGACTAAAGTCCTTTTAGTTGAGATGGTGCTAATACCTCACAGTAACTGTGTGCATTCTATCTGGCACCACTGTGTTTGTCTTCAGAGGACCAGTAAAGGGTTGATTAAGTGAGCCAATAGTCAAGAGGTGACGTGCTAAGTGGTTTGAGCCCCATAATTGAGTGATAGGTCAACATTTAGCCTACATTCAATACCTTTAGCTTTACCTTTTCATTTAGTTTATCAGTTTAATCCAAAAGGATGTGGAGATAACATTTGCCTGGATGAGCTAGTGTTGCCTCTGTGGTCCTGAAACCATTAAACATCTCCCAGTAGCTCATGCAGTCATAAATGCTACCTGAGGCTGGCTGAGTTCTGCCGGAAACCATGAGTACCCCAGCATGCCAGCTGATGGGGAAGGTATTTAGCCAGCTCACATTGTGTGCTGGAATGAACATGATGATGTTTGATTGTTGTTATCAAACAGGAACTGTGTAAGGTTGGCTTTGTGTGTGTGTGTGTGTGTGTGTGTGTGTGTGTGTGTGTGTGTGTGTGTGTGTGTGTTCTTCCCTAGATTTTCAGGACAATTACTGATTATTGGTACACTGTTGTAGGTACAGCCTGAGGTTGGTACTATGACAATAATTTCCTATCAGCATGTATGCGTTTTTGAAATGAGCAAATGCCACAAGTGGTGTTAATACCAGCCAGTGTCCAATACTGCAACATCCAGTATACTGAGAGCCAGTACTGTGCATGCCTCACCTTTTTTATGACTTCTCAAAGAGAAAATATCTGATCAAGTCATGTTGTTATATACTACTTCATTGTTTAAATTTACTTTTTATTTACTTGTGAAACACAGACTTTCAGGGGGAAAAAAACACCAAAACCCCGCTGTCCCAGATCTTAGTAACGGCACACATCTGTCATGTGCTGTTAATCCCTCGCTGCATGTTGTCAAAACACTGTTAATAAATTCATGTCACAGTTAACTGTAGACTTAATGGATGTAGAAGTAGTTCTGTAAAACTTGGATGAAGCAGCATTCATCTCAGGGAAACATGCTGTCTTCTATCATTCTGTTATGACACTAAAGTCTCCAGGGTGAATAATTAAAAAAGATAATTGCTGATGAAAATTTGTAAGGAAAATGTATTATCATACATACCTTGTGTTTTCATCTGGAGATCTTATATCTGAAGAATGGTGAAAGTTGATGACTGCACTGAGCAGAGGATGTAGAGGATTGATTGATTGATTGATTAAACTTTATTTTTAAAGGAAAATACATGAATTAGGCATAACTGCCTATCTTACATCCAGCCCTTGTTAAAACAAGAAAACAAACAAATCCAATCTCATCCCCCACCCCTACCCACCCACCCACCCTCTATCCCACACAAAATTCACACAATAACAGAGGTTACAATCAATTCATGGTAACAAAATACCACGTTGAAAATAGCCACAAAGTGAATTTAGAATAAGATGAAAGTATCTAGGATGACTGCATAAGAAAAGTATGTAGTTTCAATTTAAATTTCTCTAAAGATTTCGCAATTTTTAGAGAATTGGATAGTGTGTTCCACATAGTAGTCTCTGAATAAGACAGGCTATGTTTAAACAAATCAGTCCTAGGTTGTGGTATTATAAAGTTATGTACACGAATATTTGAATGTTGGAATAAGTTTATCAAATAATCAGGCACATCACAATCATTAATTCTTTTCATTAAGACACATTTATTGAATTGTAAATGCTTATGAAAAGGCAATATGTTAATTTAGTTCTTTCATTTTTTCATTTGTAGATAGTGAACTATCTGTTATCATAAGCTTAGAGGCTCTTTAATACAATGACTTCAGCCTTTTCAAGTTAGTCACTACAGCCATTCCAAGCGTCACTACAGCCATCCCAAATTGTTGATGCATAATTAATGTGAGATAAGATATGAGCATGGAAGAAGATTTTTCAAGTTTGAAGTTAACAATATGTCTTAATTTGGTGAGAAGAAATAGATTAATTGATATTTTTTTACAAATATAATCAATGTGTGATTGCCATCCTAAATGATCAGTTATTACACCAAGAACTTTGTGCTCAACAATGTTTTCGATTCTCAAAGAATCAAGAACAAGAGGAAGAGATAAAGGATATATTTGATTTTTTGTCTCGTAGTTATCACCATATATTTCGTTTTGGAAGGATTAATGACCATATGATTCAAAGAGCACCAGGAACGTATTTCATCCAGGCTCCTTTGAAGTTTCACTGCCACATATTCAGTCCTGACACCTGAGGTTGAAAGTGTTACATCATCAGCAAACATATCACATGTAACCTCTTTATCAGAGATATGTAATGGTAGGTCACTGATGAATAGGCAGAACAAAAGAGGACCTAAGACAGTACCTTGATGCACACCCACTTGTAAATGGCCACAAAAAGAAGCATGTCCATTGAAATAGACATACTGCTGTCTGTCTTTCAAGAATGATTGAAAGAATTTCACTGTGTTACAACCATTTAGATATTATAAAAAAGAAACAAACACACGACAAACACCAAAATCAAAGTCTTTCGGGCACACGCCCTTCTTCAGTGAACATTACAGACAAACATAAATGATGCAACACGTGACGTAAAAAAACTTTAGAATGACATGACGTAGGCACTCAAAACTCTCCCTCTCTCTCTCTCTCTCTCCCTCTCTCTCTCTCTAGTTATCTCTATGTCTTTAACTTTCTCTCTATAACTCTCTCTCTCTCTCAACCTCTCTCTCTCCCTCTCTCTTTCTCTATCTCTATATCTCTCTATCTCCCTTCAACTTTCTCTCTATCTCTAACTCTCTCTCTAAGTGTTCATAGTTCCATCCATCTATCTCTCTCAGTCTAACACATTCAGTCCTTCAGGGTAGTTGGTGCGCAACTTGAAGCGCCAGAACTTCTCTCTCCGCTTTCGGATGTTAGCATCGTCCACATGTATCTTCTCGATAATGGTCACTCTCATGTGGGATAGGCAATGCCCAGGGGACCTGAAGTGCTTAGCCACTAGGGTGTCTAAGTCATTGCGGATGGCGTGCGTGTGTCTGTAAAACCTTCTACGGATTGTCTGGCCAGTCTCACCCACATACTGCCTGTCGAGACACTTCTCACAGTCAATGAGATAGATGACGTTGGTTGACGTGCACGACAAGCAGTCTCTGATGTGGAAACCATTTAGATATTGTGATAATTTTTAAATTAAAATGTCATGATGAACCATGTCAAATGCTTTCTATAGATCAAGAAAGACGGAACCAATCAACTGTGACCTATTAATGGCACATAGCCAAGAATCAATCAATCAAGTTAATGCTGTGTGGCAAGAATGTTTTGGCCGAAAACCCGATTGAAGAGAATAAAGTAGATCATGTTGATCCAGATATGCCATCAAATGCTTGTGAACATGCTTTTCAAGTGGCGTTGATAGTATAGAAAGTATTGAAATGGGTCTAAAATCATCAATATTCAAAGGGGTCTTCATTTTTGGTAAAGGAATAACTTTGGCTATTTTCCATTCATCGGGGAACGTGTGATTGATGATACACAAGTTATATATATATATATATATATATATATATATATATATATATATATGAGTGAGAGATTCAATAATGTATGGAATAGAAATTTTCTAAATGAAGGTGTTAATACCATCATGTCCAACTGATTTCTTATTCATCTTCTCAAGAAATATGCCAACTTCATGAATGCCAAGAAGTGGTATCTCAAATTATTTAGACTTGGACAATCTTCCTTTGCAAAAATCCCTCAAAATCAATTCTCCGGAAAGGTTATTTTGCACATTGACAGTAATAAATTTTGGGCCACAGAAAGAATGTGAGCATTGCATTCATCAACATTAACTGTCAAAGATGCTACAGCAGATTTAACTTTGTTTCGATTAGTAAAGGTATTGATGGCTTTCCACACCGAAGCCGTATCCTTATTATCTTCTATAATCTTTTAAAAATATTCTTTTTTAGCTTTTCTTACCAGACTCTTAACAAAATTACGCTGTTTTTTGTAAGCTGGGAAATGTCCATTTTTTCTTTATCGATCTCTCAGTCATTGCTAACATTACATCCTTTGTCATTCATGGTGGAAGCGTTGGATGACGTACACGTTTGTTTTTCATAGGAGCATTTCCGTCAATAACTGATAGGAAAAGACTATACCAAAGTTTCAGTGCATTGTTGGGGTTTGCAACATTACAGAATACTTCATTTTATAGTGTAGTCAAAGCTAAGCAGAATGCGTCTATATAACATTTCTTGAAACATCTATTATGTATGTAGGTGTGGTGATCTTTCCTACACTTAGGAGTTCTGGATTGGATAGTGATCATTAAGACCTACATTAGGTGACCATACATCTTTAACAATACAACTGTTTGTGGTATATAAATGATCTATCAAAGCTGATGTCACCTGTGTGACTCTTGTTGCAGTTTGAACTAATTGTGTGAGACCAAAGAGAGCAATGATTTATGTGTGAGTTCCAGTCTAACTGTTCGTCAATCATCACCCCAAGCACATTGTGTTTTTTCACCTTTCACCTTTGCTGTCGGTCCTGCATCAAGTGAGAGTGGGAGTGACAAAGGATGTAGTTAATGTTTTTGCCTTGTGGTTATCACCATATACTTGGTTTTGGACGGGTTGAGGACAATATGATTTGAAAGACACCAGCAACATATTTCATCAAGGCTCTATTGGAGTTTATCTGCCACAGTTTTGGTTGAGCTGTCCACGGTAGACTGCGTTGTATCATCTGCAAACATGTTACATGAGATCTTTCTATCTGTGACATACAATGGTAGGTCATTAATGAATAAGCAGAATAAAAGGGGGCCTAGTACAGATCCCTGTGGGACACCCGCTTTTAGAATACCATACTTGGAAACGTGCCCATCGAATTGGACACATTGTTGTCGATTATCCAGGAATGACTGAAAAGACTTCACAGTCGTATGACCATGAAAATAAACAGCTAGTTTATCCAATAGTATGCCGTGATGTACCATGTCAAAGGCTTTTATAAAATCTAGGAAGACAGATCCTATCATCACTTTTGTGGTGTTGAGAGAGAGAGAGAGAGATAGAGATAGAGATAGATAGATAGATAGATAGATAGAGAGAACTCGAACTCAACTCGAAACTTTATTGATAGGGCCACCAGCCCATTACAAATGACAATACAACACAATCTTAATAATTTGCTACATTTATGACAAAACTCCATTCAACTCCAATATGGCAACTTCTCTCCTTTTCATCACATTATAAAGATAGGTGCGAACAGCTCGTAAAATGGTTTGCTCCCATAAAGTATACAAATACATTGACATCTCGTACGTGAGTAACCAAATATTTGACTCGTAAATCGCTCACGGCTGGATATCTAATTAAAACATGGTATTCGTTTTCGTCCTCCTCCTGGCAGGATGGACACAATAATTGGATCATTGTCTCGAATCGGTGCTTGTGGATATACAGTTCACTGGTACCAAAACGAAATTTAACAAACGCCTCTTTGAAAACCTTAGAGAGAGAGAGAGAGAGAGAGAGAGAGAGAGAGAGAGAGAGAGAGAGAGAGAGAGCATTGTAAACAAAATATTACATTAGTGAGACTTCCGAGGATGCAAACGAGAAATTGTTGGGTGATCTAGATTACTTAGCTGCAAAGCAACAATTGATAAAAGTCGGTAACGAAATGGAATGCAAACCACGCTAGCAAATATCCCGAGTTAAGAGAAGTTAACACCTTACGACCACCTGCGTCACATCCTACTCATTCCCAAAGCAATTTTACTGGCATGAATCAGCTGGCCCCACAACACACCTGCCGTCCATCTTCGTAGCAAACACGACGTGGTGAAGACGTTGAACGAACGATATTCAAACGTTTCACGAGGTTTGGCCTGGCGCGGGGCAAGCAAACCAAATTGGCCATTGCCTGAAGTATGGAACTGCCGCAGCGCTAGTTTAATACAAGTCCTCCCCCCTCAGCCCAAAGCAACCGCAAAGCATGTTAGCCGTCTGCGCAGGCGGAAGCTGAAAGGATGGAGCGCAGAGAGTGGCGATTGGCCACAATGGCTGGGGGTAGGCAATGGAATTACTGACGGACGCGCAGGAGGACCGGGCACTGCGCGTTGAAGACAACTTGGCTCGCCCTGTCTCGCTGTGTCTGCTCTTTGTCCCCTGAATTACGGCCCGTCAAAAGCGGTTTTGTGGCGCTGGTCCCCCTGTGTGAGCTTTCGTTGAAACGAGGCTCCGGGGGCGAAATAGAGTTGTCTTGCAGAGCCATACTTCAAAAAGAAGTATTTTCTTTTGATTACCCACCGCCGGCAAGCATTCCTTCCCGCGGCATAGAGATGCAATTCTTGAGCTGCCGATGGACACTTGTTTTCAGCTAACTCAAGCACACACACACGCACACGCAGACACCAAACATAAAAAAGAGAAGCGGCAGAAAGACAGGGCGGCGGTCGATGCAACTCCCTTGCTGCTGCCTGGCTGGAGATGAAAACAGCAATTTGGAAGGTGCCGGCCCTCGGGGTCGAAGGTCCGGGGACGTTTTGACGTCGATGCCAATCTCCTAGACGAAAATTATATTGTGGACGGTGCCAAACAGCCCCGGTTCTGGATGGCTGCCTTCCATCTCCCAGTGTCACCGGCAGTTCTGGAGTAATTGGCGCCTGGAACAACGGACAGCGGCACAAAAGTCCCTGCACAGGCTTGCAAATCAGCTGGGAGTAGCTCCAGTGATCTCCTGCATGAAGACGGTTCTTGTTTTCCTGTAGCAGAGATTTGTCAGCTGAGATTCTTTCGAGAGTTTTCTGGGAGTGGATTGTTAGCGCGCGCGTGTTTGTGGAAAAATACAAGTGTGTTTGTGTGTGTGTGTGTGTGTGCGTGTGTTTGTGTGTGTGTGTGTGTGTGTGTGTGTGTGTGTGTGCGCGCGCGCGTGTGTGTGTGTGTGTGTGTGTGTGTGTGTGTGTGTGTGTGTGTGTGTGTGTGTGTGTGTGCGCGCTTCTGTGTATTTGTGTGCGTACGGCTGCGTGCATGCGTACGTATGTGTGTGTGTTTGTGTGCGCACGGCTGCATATATATCTGTGTGTGTGTGAATGTATGTGTTTATAAATATACTTATACATGACATTTTCTTTCAATACTGACAGAGAAATGCGGTATTACAAGTGTAGAAAAATGAAAGTTCAGTCAGACAAATTGCCTGGATGAGTTTTGAGTAAAAAGAGGCAACAGCGGTAGTGGTTTGTCTGAGATATACACAGTTTGTAAGACTGTAACACGAACTTGTCTGATGCTGGTCGGATAGCAGTAATGTTTCCGGAAGCAAATTGTCTTCGAGATGTCTGTAACTTCGTCCATGCCAATCTAAAACACTGTTGTTCCTGATAAATTAATATGACTAAGGCCACATAAATTAGTGGTAGACGTACATCTTATTCGCTTTTCACGTCAATGAGGAGCGGACACATGTGCTGATCGGAGAAAACGGGCGTGTAGCCAAAATGTTCAGGGTTTGAGTGAAGTGACAGAGAAGAAGTATGTCCCAAAAGTGTTCTTGCAAAATAATAATAATAAATAATAATAATAATAATACTGAATAGCATTTGTAAAGCGCACTTCTGTACAACTCAATGCGCTGACATAACCACATTCACAAGCAGACATTCATCAACAAGCTTACCAACATAATACAAAAACATAATACAATTTACAGATATGAGAATGGATACAACAACATACATGATCATGAGAAGAAAAATCAAACAAAAGCCAGTCAAAACCTGTGAGTCTTCAGTTGCGACTTAAAAATAGGTAAAGTGGGTGCGTCACGCAGGCCAGCCGGCAGCGAGTTCCAGACAGAAACTAAAACTACGCTCACCAAAAGATTTTGTACTACGTTTCGGAATTTTGAGAAGCTTTTCATTTGCTGAACGGAGAGAACAGGATGGTTGATATGTGCGAAGGGATGCCGAAAGATACACAGGAAGAGTACCATCAAAATGACGGTAGGCCAAAACAGCAATTTTGTACTGGCAGCGGAATTTCACGGGAAGCCAGTGTAGATGCCTAAGCATGGGTGTCACATGATCGCGTTTTCCCTTCCTCAGCGCGAGGCGTGCTGCGCTGTTTTGAACGCGCTAAAGACGGTTCAATTGTTCTGCTGGAAGACACGCCAAAACTGAATTACAATAATCCAGCCTTGAAGTGACCCTGGCAGTGACCAGTCTAACACACGCAGTGTCAGAAAGATATTGGCGAATGGATGCAATGCGGCGTAGATCAAGAAAAACAGGCACTGTAAGTACTGCTGATATGTTTACGCATCGACAATGTCTGGTCAATCTGGACACCGAGGTACCTAACCGAGCTCTGGAATGGAATAGAGCTACCCTCAATGACAGTGGAATCACTCTCAATAAGCCCGAGACACTACCGTGCCCCAACACGCATAACTTCAGTTTTATTTGTTTTGAGCTTGAGTTTGTTACTGTTCATCCATGCGAGTACATCATCAACGCATGTCTTGATATTCCTCGACTGCTGGGCTCTTAGACAACTCTGTGTCGTCTGCATATTTCTGAAAATCACACTCGTGCTTAGGTATCACATCTGAAAGGGGTTGCGAGTACAGAGTGAACCAAACCGGTCCTAAAACTGAGCCTTGCGGGACACCAAAAATCAATGGAGATGGGGCTGACAAAACGCCATCAACAATGACGGACTGTGACCGATCACGAACGTAGGACGCAAAGCAGTCCAGGACAGTACCGTGAACTCCAAACGACAGCTCCAGGCGTTTGAGGAGTATGGAGTGGTCCAGCGTGTCAAACGCGGCGCTGAGGTCTTATAACTCCAATCAATGGAGATACACTCACCAAAACCATGCAAGGAAAAAAACTCCAACCTTTTGCTGTCGATGGGAATCTAAGTTCATGCCAAACTAACACCATTTCGTCTCACTTCGATAAATCCATCGCAGAAATCACACCACAGAAAGTGTTGCACAACATTTATTTGGTGACGATCAAATACAGAGAGTATTTAAGGAGGATCCTGAGAAACGCCACTTCTTGTTTGATCAGTAATCAGCCAAACTACTTGACACTAAAGTGCTAAAACAGATCTTTGATTTCCTACCCACACCGACTTCTCTAGCCTATCACCGCTATGCCACATGCACGTACGTATTAGGCGAACACGCGCGGAGGCGATGGAGTCAATTCTGACGGTCGGAAAGGCAATATTTTCCACAGCGCGCAGATGTGTATCTTCGTCATGCTTAGTTGTTTTCCATTCCATCAAGTCTGCCAGATCCTCACGCAATGTGCGGCATGCCATCAGTGCGAGGTGGAGTGCACGATGCACCATGCACACTTTGCACGTGTCGAGCGCTTTGCATCTGACTGCACATCCAACAGCCGTAACACATCTGCCTGCATGTAACGATGTCGCACTAAGTCACTGCCGTGACCGAGGATATCATTCTGCCTGGGTCACTTCTGGTCTATGAGGGTTTGATTCAGGTCTATGTTTTCATTCGTATTCCCGCTCTTCATCTGGCCCGTTCCGTGTGCATGATTTTGGAATAAATAGAATCAGCCATGTTTATGTTCCTTATCATTCCTGCTATGCACCTGCCGTGGGGATTATAACTGACATAACTGACTTTTTATAAGGAGACGAAGGTTTGAAAACATAGTTTGCATGGTGACATGAATACAACATTATTACGAGCAAGCTTCCTTTCATCCACCCAAAAATATTTGAAGAACCGGGATGATGTGGAGATAATGTCAATGATGAAGACTTGTACACTAGAAGAATCGAGAAGCCTGTGGGCAAAAACAAGAGTACCGGTATGAGAACATGTCATGTGTTTTGCAGCTGATCAAAACACTGGAGTGATTGACTTGCCAGACTGACTTTTTCACATGAAGACTAGTCCTATCCTTCTCACTCACGAGGCGGTGCAGTCAAGAACATGATACTTATCTGTAACAAGACTGAATATGAAGAGTTCAGTGTCTTGTAAAACAGACCCCAAAAATTCTACATCTCATTGAACTTTTTAATCTGTACTAAAATATTATATGTTCCATGTGCGAACACGTGTTATACACGAACTCAAAGCTAATGATTGGATTAGTTGTATACTAATGGCTATACTACGACAGTTAAGATTAAGCTATGTCCCTACTTTCGTATCGGGTATTCATATTCTCGCATCTTTAAAATTATAGTCTTGCCTTCGCGGAAAAAAAGTATCGATCGTTTTTTGACAGACAGTGGAGATGCTAAATAAGTGATAGACTGTCATCGTCGTCAACTTTGTCGTTCTCGTTGTCGTTATTCGGTGGCCATCTCGCCATGTCTTTGCAGAAGACGACGTGTATTAGAGTCGAAAGCTCATACGCATCACTAGCACACTTGGGCGGATAAGAACGACTTCTGCTTGGAGAAGAGCTCGAATCCGGACGTGCGTTGTAAGTGGCGAGCCATGCGAGTATCTCGCAAGTGGGGCTAGCCATGCCGTTGTAAGGCGGCGAGTGGCTCGCGTGTCTCCAAAGACTTGGCGAGAGGCTCTTTCTGCAGCTCGCCAAGTCTAGCGAGAGAAACAAAATGGCGACTACCCGCACTGGAATTCTGTTTCTCGATGGGACTTTTTTGAATTGTCGCGTTGCGATGGAGGAATGGGACAGAATATTAAAACGCAAGTGTTCTTTCAGTATTCTTGAGTAATGCTACTAGTTTGTTTCAGTTATGCTCGTTTCTTTCCGCGCTAGTTCCACTTTAGTCTTCTGCTTCGGTATGGCAGCAACAATCAACACATTACATGATCATCATGATGATCATGATTGGTAATTTCACAGAAAAGCGTTGTAAATTCTTGAGATTTTGTGGTCGCATTGGGGACGTTAGGGTCGATAAAATATGCAGTCATAATCTAGGTCAGAATCGTCAAGAAAAGCCAATAATAACACCCGTTTTAAACCAGCTCTGTCGGGCGACGCCATATTAGATAAATCGCCTGCTGTTTGCCCGTTGCAGAGAGCATCTCGCGCTCGTCAATCTCGCTGCGAGACATCTCGCTTGGCTCGCCGACTTACAACACGCGTCTGCTCGCTATCTTGCTCACTGAGCCACCGTGGTCTGGGGTGTAATTCATGAACGTGGACTTTCGAGAGCACTGGTCTTGGACTTTTGAGTCCCAGACCACCGTTGGTCTAGGGACTAGTCTGGGACTCAGCGAGTCTACGATTCACGAACCCAGACTGGGTGTTGACTTGAAAGGCTGGGACTGATTGACCTAGTCGATGGTTTATTTTCAGAATGAGGTGGAATTCCCGGGGATTCCGCCCAGTGCGCAAGCGCATAGCGTACCGCTTCAAACTTCCCGTCAAAATGTCAGCCACGATCGGTAGCAAAACCTCGAAGAAAAGCCCCGATTTCACGGAGCGGGAATCGGTAGCTATCATAAAAGCGGTGTCAGCAAGATACAGATACATTAACAGCAGCATACACACAGCCCAAGCAAACAAAAGAAGAGGGACAGCGTGGGAGGAGGTGACAAATGAAGTACGAGCTGACGCTGGCTGGAGTGTGTGTGTGTGTCACCGTTTATTAAGTTCATCAGCAAGAGGCAAACGAGCAGAAGATCAAGTTTACAATATGGCAGGATTTCCAAGTGAGAACCATTGAAATTCAGTAAGGAAGGGGTGGAACAAAAATCTGTCTTGATGAGGAAAAATATACACACACACAGTGTCACACACACACACACACACACACACACACACACACACACACACACACACACACACACACACACACACGTACACTCGTCGCTCGATCAGCTTCGATCAGCTCGCACTTTTCCCATCAAACTCGTGAAACCCTGGCGATCGTCACACATTTCCTCAGTTACCAAAAATTAAGCAATTTAATCTGAGCCGTGTTTTCATAACATAGATGCGATTTTAATGTATCGTTTTCATAGCATCAGACAACACTAGCATTGTACCCAATGTCAACAGCAGCAGACAGGTTCGAGGACAACAATGTTTACCGCTGAGGTCCGCGCGTCAGCTATAAATAGCAGTGCGCGAAGCTTGCGATGCTCGGCGACCTGCATTCTCAATTGTAAAATGTCAGCTCTTTCAGGACATATCGATGCTCTCAACATACAGCTTTGATAATTTAATGCTGATCGTGGCTTACATTTTCGTTCGATGGGTTTCTAGTGTCCCAAAATACAGCGATTTCTGAGCGAACTGTAGGCAGCGTCGGCCATTTAATTTCGCGGCAGCCTTGGACTTTGGTGTGTAGTCCAACAAATCCTTGGACAACCGTAGTCCGCAGTTCAGCCTGAGACTGAACCAAAGTCCACGTTCATGAATTGTAGACTACGACAGTCCACGTTCATGAATTGTAGACTACGACAGTAGCCCAAGACCAGCGGCAGTGGTCTAAGACCACGCTGAAAGTCCACGTTCATGAATTACACCCCTGAGCTTCACTTTCTCAGGCTTGGCGTGCGCGTTACACGTGAGGTTACACGTGAGGTTACACATGAGGTTACACGTGAGGTTACACGTGAAGTTACACGTGAGGTTACACGTAAGGTTAAACGTGAGATTACACGTGAGGTTCGCATCATGCGTCGATCTTCCATGTGTACGTAAGAACATTTCCAAATATGCTTTCCGTCAGCCTCCACTAAGCTGCTTGGAGCCGTTTCAGGTTAATCTGCTGGAAACAGCTCCCTGGGGTATGCGACATGTGGTTCCAGCTAATGCGTAAGGCATCCAGCGTCGTCACCGGCTCTCGGGAGCTGGAACACTGTCTCTGTGCTTCCTGTTTGTAGAAGAAGAAAAAACTTTAGCATCCGCACGATAGAAATAATGCTTTCAATTACGATTTCAGAGCTCACAAACTTCCTCTGAAAGAAATGTGAAACACTTCCACTGAAGTCGTCACTTGGAAGTGTCCCTCGTCTGTCTGCCATTTGGCAATCAGCAAAGAGCAGCACCACGCTCCCTGGACAAGATTCATGCCCAGCCATTGGAACCTCAATGTCCCCAAATGCTCTCCCCCGTTGTCACGCCGGTCGCAGGCGTCCATCCTTCGCAGGGACCGGACTGACTGGATAGTGGGAAACAAAATGCTCAACATCTCAGGATGTGCCTCAGCGTCCAAAATTAGCATTAAGTCTCGATGATTCCAAAAAATAAAGACTGTATTCTTCCTTTTTTTTCTCTGATGGAGAGGGAAAAGAGGTGCCGCCTGCATTGATTACCGGATTGTTTTCACGGAAGAAGATGCGTTGTTTGCGTTTTGATTATTGACACTGAAGGGTTACGTCTGTGTGTGTGTGTGTTTGTGTGTGTGTTTGTGTGTGTGTGTGTTTGTGTGTTTGTGTGTGTGTGTTTGTGTGTGTGTTAGTGTGTGTGTGTGCGTGTGCGTGTGCGTGTGTGTTAGCGTGAGTGTTTGTGTGTATGTTTGTGTGTGTATGTGTGTGTGTGAATAGACGGGTGCGTGTGTCTGAGTGTGCGTGTTCGTGTGTGTTTGTGTGTGTGTGTGCATGTGTGTGTGTGTGTGTGTGTGTGTGTGTGTGTGTGTGTGTGAAAATGTGTGTGCTCATCTGTGTGTGTGTTTGTGTGCGTGTGTGTGTGTGTGTGTGTGCGTGTGTGTGTGTGTGTGTGGGGGGGGGGGGGGTGCATGGACAGTTAGAGTGTACTCGTATGGTGTGTTTATGAGCGCTCATACGTGCATGTTTTTACTCTCAGTTTCTGTCGTTGCGTTCTTAATACTCACCGGGTAAAATGTACAAGCGGCTTGAGACCCGCGTACGGGTGCTAACTCGATATATAAACCCAGCACCTTTATCTTTCTTGGGTGCACAGTGTCAGTATTTCTTTATGTTTGCCAAGCCCACTCACACATTAACAAAAATCTCAATAGTTCTTGACAGCTGGTGGTATCACCTCGCTTATTAACAACTTTAAAAAAAGCCTCTAGGAAGAAAACTGGGTGGCACATTTCAGACGACCAAAACTCCGTGAGAGTGCCAAAAGCAATGCCATCGAAGACCTGACCACATTGCCATATGTGGACTGTACACTGGGTAGACAAAGGGGAAGGGGGGGGGTGTGAGGAGTCCTAGGAGCCCTGTCGTAAGCGTGAGGTGGAAATCAATGCAGGGGCAGACAAGTGGAAGGGTATGAAACCCTTAGGGGAGCCTTCGGTCGGGGGGCAGGCGCACTTCCTCCCCAGCAGTGTTCACCTCCAGGTGGCCGACACGCTAAGGCCATTACAGACAGAGGCCCCGACCTTAGGACGAACGTGAGGTCTGCAATCTCATCAGAAGACGTCAAACAGCGCGAAAAATAACGTCCAGGCTCAGCGGTCCTCACCGGAAGACGGGGCTCTCGGGCTGGCGGAGGGAAGAAAAGGTGGTGGAGGGCTGAGAGGAGATGGAAGCGAACGCTGGGTCTCTGGCCAGGCAAACGGTGATATTTCACCAGGCTTCTCTCCGGACCCGAGCAGGGCGCCCCGTCTTTGTTTCCTGATGGACTCGGGCGATAGAGTCGGGTCCAGGAAATTGAGGGAAGAGGAGTGGGGTCCCGTGTAGGCCTCGCTGATGGATTCAATTCGGAGGCTGGAGGTGAAAGTGCTACGATTGTTGCCTCTTGATCCCGCAGCCGTGTCATCCGGTCCGCGTGCCTGCCAGCCCATAGATCAAATTAGCTCACTCCCAGAAACGGCATTTTAAGGCCATTCGTTTGGGTGGCGAAACTGTTATTTTCTCATTCGACGGAGTTCTCCCCTGGCGGGAAGTCGTATCAAATTGTTGTTTCATGAAGCGTGGAAGTCCAGGCATTTTCTTCGCAGCTCGGAGAATTGGCGTCTTCTGCATTTTCTTGCGTTGCCTCACTCCTTTCTGAAGTAATCTTGTCATATCTCGGGTATTTGCCCCAGCACTGTATATCAGCTGTGATTTTTTTTCCACTGGCATCTGTGCAAGTATTGTAGATATGCACTTCCTTCAACACAATCACTAAAATTTAAACACTCGACGAGGAGAAAAGAAAAGGCTTTAGAGCGACTGAAACTCATCAGATTTCAGAGTGGTATGTATTCATTCAAACCACGCCCGTCTTAGCTCACAATTGCTATAACCCACCTCACCCCCCAAAACCCCCCAACAAAAAACAACAACAACAACAAATGAAAACACAGAAAACCAAACACTGAACAGTTTAACTCACTAGAAACTTTCATCTGAGTCCTATTATAAGCTAATGACAAACCTCAAGGAGAGCTAACGTTCAATGATCTCTTTCAGGGTAAACGCTATTCAAGCATTTTAAAATCTCCTTACTACTCTGATATATTGTGGTTTGAATGTGTGTGTGCGCGCGCGTGCATGCTCGCGCGCGCGCGTGTGTCTGCATGTGAATGTGCGTGCATGCATGCATGCTTGCATGTCTACGTGTGTGTGTGTGCGTGTGTCCGTCCATGTATGTATGCGTGTGTTTATACGTCTATGTGTGTGTGTGTGTGTGTGAGTGTGTGTGAGTGTGTGTGTGTGTGTGTGTGTGTGTGTGTGTGAGTGTGTGTGAGTGTGTGTGTGTGTGTGTGTGTGTGTGTGTGAGTGTGTGTGAGTGTGTGTGAGTGTGTGTGTGTGTATGTGTGAGTGTGTGTGTATGTGTGTGTGTATATGTGTGTGTATGTGTGAGTGTGTGTGTTTGTGTGTGTGTGTGTGTGTGTGTGTGAGTGTGTGTGTGTATGTGTGTGTGTGTGAGTGTGTGTGAGTGTGTGTGTGTGTGAGTGTGTGTGTGTATATGTGTGTGTATGTGTGTATGTGTGTGTATATGTGTGTGTATATGTGTGTGTGTATGTGTGAATATTTGTGCTTGCACTCGCGAATGAAGCGATCTTAACACCGATACATTTGCCAGTATTTTCGAGCACATCGAAGCACGAAGACGGGTAGATTTTTCGATGGCACTCTCTTTGAGTATTTCTTCTCTAAGAAGGATTCTTGCAGGTTGGGGGCGAGTTGCCAGTCCAGGACGGCGGGAAAGATGCTGCCTATTCTGGGTCAGTGACGCACCAAGTCAGCGGGCGGCTGTGTGCACTGTACGTTTTGTCGTCGCAGGTGTTTACACAGAGCCAGACCATCTTCTCCATAACCTCCAATGGCGGGACTGCCTGGCCATTTATGTGCCCTAGCGGTCGATAGCCGATGCAGTCGCCTGGTCAGTTACGACCACTCCCACGACGGAAAACACAGCATTCCTGTGATGCAGTCCGTTGTAATTCGACCAACTAGGACTTCTGGTCGGAAAACTGTCATCCAGGAACGACCTTAATGGTCAATCGCCTCTGCAATCGCGAGAGCGTAAGGAACTCGAGAAGGCAACCGGACACTCAGCCATTAGACTGCGCTTGGGTTCCTAGATTGCAGGGTTGACGACCGCGTGGCAAATTAACTGTTGAAAGTGTGATTCACAAATAGTGCTGACTATTTCTGGTCATTGTATTTAGTCACAGAAACATTGGAACATGTCTTTGTTGAGGTAAAACAATATAATCGGTTAGACTTCCGCATGCGGGCCACACTAGTGGACTCGTCCGAGAAGAGGGGTGCAGGAGAGACAGCGACGATGACGTAACACACAAGCTGACGGGCCACACCATCTGATTGGCTGCGTTATACATGGTCATTTTCGAGCAAAAACGCCCATGTAAAAACGCAACCAGCCTGATGCTCTGGCCCGTCAGCTTGTGTGTCGATTCATATTCGCTGTTTCTCCCGCACCCCCCTCCTCGAACACGTCCACTAGTTTGTGCCGCCCACGATAGTCTAACAGAAAAATCAGGTGTACTGATGATTAGATGAGGTTTGCAAATTTTTTGGGATCAGCTTGCATAGTGACTTTTCAGTGCATACCTGCTTCTCAGCATGAACTATTAAAGACCTTTTTTCGTTGTTGTATGATTAGCTTTTTGCGGAATGACGTGCTGATGCACTGCTGAGGGTCAGCTATTATCCTTAACGATGAAATACTTCTTGTAGACTAGTAGCATATGTTTAGAATGTCACTTCTAGTCTTTCTTTAAAAAATGTTAGCCTGTATGTGGGGAAAAACTATAACACCAGTAGAAGCTTGAGTCTTTTTGCCGTGAATCAGACATGTATAGATTTGGATATGACATAATGATAGTGGATATGTGACTGGATATAGAATATATGGCATGAAGTAGATACGTTCATTGGCTTTCACGCTACTGTTTAAACGTCGTCTTTCTAATGGTGGGTGTTTGCGAGAATGGTGAGGAATTGACCACAATGCGGCAGTTAGATCCCTGGTGTAATTATTCATTTGAGCACGTTCAGCTTTTACTAGTGGCTGTTTTGCTTTGATGTCTCAAGCACTCGTCGTTTCGGAACAAGAGCTTTGCTTTTTACCTACTTAGGTTTCTTTACACGAAAATAGTACGACACTTTTGCGGTGTACGTATGTTTGTGGATGTGACCGAATGTTTTATGATTTTTTGGATAATAAGAAGCCGCTACCGTGTGTGAAATGTCACGCAATGATCCAAGCTATTCCAGTTGACATGGATCTTTCTGCGGTCAACATGCAGGAAATATAGTAGCCCGTCAGATAGACACATTAAATCTGCAATATTGAGCTTTGCTGTCCGATACAGAGAACTTTCACATATGTAACCCCTTCCAAAAGTTTGCAAAAATAGATGTAATGGAAGGTTCGAAACTATAATTCAGTGTTGGAAGTAAACGCGAAAATAAAGAACTGCGCTTTATTAAACATGCAACAGAATCTTTACCGTGCTTGTCGGCCTATCCCTACCCCCTGCCTGCCCAAGTTTTGGAGACTACTTACAGGGACATCTCCACACGGCGAAAAAAGCTTTTGGCATTCACATCGACAAAATATCCCTGCACCATTCGTGGCGTCCTGCCATCACCCAAGCATCGATGTAGTGCGCTAGATAACGCTGGCATTGAGCTCATTTGCAATTGGAGTACTCTCTTACAACTGAGAATGGCCAAATTCATTCCACAGAGCGTTGGTCTTGAAGGAGAGCAAGAAATCCTTGCCATCTCCATTGGCATTTGGGCCAATTCTTGATACTCCACTGCACTGCTTCGTTCAAGACCAAAATATCGCTTTCCCGGTTTCAGCCAAACGGAATGAGGCTTTAAAAACCGCGCTTCTTCCCAGGGGAAAATAAATCCCTTACCCTACCTCTCTATTGATGCCGCCATATTCCATAAAACCTGGAGATAGAGAAAGAATGCTTCGATCCCTTCCCGCTACATTTTTTATACCTTCCGACAAAAGAGCTCTCATCCGGGCGGCTGGCCAGGCAAACGCCTGCGCACTGGGGGTTGCGGGGAGGATAAATAAATCAATCCCCAAAATAAGCCTATCAGTCCGTGGGGAACACCCGACTAGCGCTGGGATTATAACCCATAAACTGGGAGCCAGCGATTCGAGCTCGAGCCGCCCAAACTTACCGCCGAGTGTTTAATCTATTTTGTGTCTCGTCGATGGAAGACGCTCCCTTCTCCCGCGCCCGAGGCCGTGGGGATGGAGCTGGGAACCCTAGCGGAGAGCTGGGCGAGAGAGGAACATCGGAAACCTATTCACGGCTCGCGCCTGTCAAAGAAAACTCATTACCAGCTCCTCCCTGATTCCGAAATCAATTTGGCTCCATTCACACCGTTTTTCCAGCAGTCTAAGCGGGCCGCTGATGCGCAGCCCTCCCTGTAATTTTTCATCAGATTTTCGGGGGCTTAGACAAAATGGCGGGCGTCTTACCCCAGGCTTTTCGCGCCACTTGCCTGTGTGTTTAAGTGGACGGCGTTTCATGAATGCTCACGACTGGCTGCTACTTTCGATCTATCCGACCGTTATCTGAATTCTAAACTAAACGATTGTGGATCGAAGGCAATAGCGCCAGAAACATGCCGCAGACTGGTTGGGTGGCTGTGGGGCGGTTGAGTTTTTTCTCTCATCTTCTTCGGTCGAACGGTGACGGGGGAAAAACCCCGATGACTGTACATTTTAATTCTTGAGCGCAGGAAAGCGCGTTTACATGTAGTGGTCGGTGGTTGCGATCGATTGTCGCTGTTATCGTACACTTTTCACCGAATTTAAAGAGGATTACATGCCTCTGGTGTCGAGTTTCCGGACTTAATCCGATGACAAGATATTTTCGTTATGGCACAGGAGAGAAACGTTTGAATATTTCATGAAAGGATCGGCCTGGTTTCTTGCAGACAGACACATGGTTTCAGTGGGGATGTCGTTCGAGGCTCTGTCATCACAGGCAAATGTCTTCTTTCCACGAAAAGGCTGAAATGATGGAGTGGTTATTCAGAAAAATTATCAGTCGCGTTGCTTTGACGGTGACAGAGTGGTAAAGAAGGCGGTTCTTGCGACAGAGAGGGGTAATTGCATAAATTTCCACCTCAATGTTGTTTTGAGAACCTATCCTTCTCCTCCTGCTCCTCCCCCTCCCCCTCCTGCTCCTCCTCAACCCCCCCTCCTCCTCCTCCTGCTCCTTCTCCTCCTTCCTCTTCTGCTCCTCCTCCCCCCCCCCTCCTCCTGCTCACACTCCTGCTCCACCTCCTCCTTCTCCTCCTCCTCCTCCTCCTCCTGCTTCTTCTTTTCCTCCTCCTCCTCCTCCTCCTCCTCCTCCTCCTCCTCCTCCTCCTCCTCCTCCTCCTCCTCCTCCTCCTCCTCCTCCTCCTCCTCCTCCTTTTCCTCCTCCTCCTCCTCCTCCTCTCTCCCTCCCTCCCTCCCTCCCTCCCTCCCTCCCTCCCTCCCCCTCCCTCCCTCCCCCTCCCTCCCTCCTCCTCCCCCCCTCC